>JAWWES010000006.1:30104358-30181200 GCA_035583135.1 Lophotriccus pileatus | reverse complement strand
ACAAAGATCTGACAGTAGACAGTTAAGAGCACTGCATTTTTAAATGGTATTTGCCTACTATACGAAGCCAAACTGAAGAGACCTGTCAGCAGTCATTTGATTTGTGATTCCCTGTAACCAGGACTAACATGGCACCTTGCCATTGTCTGAGTATAAAGGTTAATTGACAAAACCCACTTACTGTCATTTACTCGATGCACACACCCATGACAGCCACAAGTCAAAGGCGTAGCTGGGGTAATGATCAGCTGTTTTGAAGGACGGTTGTGGGGGTATTTCCACCCAAAGCTGTTTCAGGGCAGCAGTTTTAAGGCTTGTGAAATACTGCACATCTTACCTGTGTTTGTTGAAACGTGAAGGAACAGTTGCAAATGCTCTTTGGCACATACTGTGAAAAAGAGCTTTGAGAAAGGACAAATGCTTTGGGATTCAGCTGGCGCCAGCAGGGTTAAAGCATCCCGCGACTGCCTCGGACGCCATATGTGGCGCTCAGAGCTGCACAGATGTAGCTGTCATTTGAGCTCTGTAACACGTGTTTTTGTTTGCTAATCTAAGCAGATGTTGCAGGATAAAAAGAAACACTGCAGGACTTTCTTTTGGGCTTAGGAGGGATAAACTGTTGGCTTAACACTCAGCCCTTGCAGTGGGTTGCACTGAGATGAGCCGATAGCAAGCTGTCGGCGTGAGGCCCCTCGTGGTGCACGTCCTGGTGGCACACGTTTGTGCAGCCTGCCAGCCATGGGGAGGTGCCAGGCTTTCTGGGCAGTCACTCCTCACTGGGAAACAGCTTTCCACTGGGAAGTTGAACAAAAGAAACGCTGCCTAAGCAAGCCACTCTTCCGGTTGAAGGAAAGAGTCTCTTAACGAAAAGAAACGGATTGCCTTTCCTGTTGCAGTTAAATGATATGAGGGCGTAAACAGTAGGTGTGAAGGAATCCAGTTTAATTGTGTCCTTATAGGACCTTTCTCTCATGTTTCCACTTCGTAGTGAGAAAGGATTTAATTCTGCGTCCCAGTGATCTTGATAAAAAAACTGTGGAAATCTAGAAGAAATTAGATTATGAAAAAATTACTTCAGCGTACATGTGGATTTCTATTGAAATGTTTTTCTCTGCTGTACATTGCGTAATATTCATATGAAATAAACTCATTAGGCAATGTTTGCTCTGTGGAGTTAGAGACAAGAAAACCCAGAACTTCCATGAGAACGGACAAAAAACTTGTACAGGTTTTGCATTCCTGCATTTGAGATGCATCTTTAAAGACAGCAGCTTTTGTAAGCCAAGTTAAGAAGCCAGCCAATGCAAAGTTGAAATGGTTTGTACTTTCAGCTCTTCATTAACTTTCCCAGTGTTTGTACAGAAAACTCTTTGGAGTGTGAGAGATGTTCTTACTGCCCTATGCTAAAAGTACAGCTTGCATTGGAATGGAGGTTAAATTTTGCTCATAACTGAGTTTTCTTTGGAAGTAAATTGAGATAGCAGTGGCGTTTTTTTTTCCCCCAAAGTGCATGGCTCTTTGTAAGACCTCTGAAGACAGAGGACAATCTGAATCTAGTTAGTCCTGTACGAAGCAAGTGAACCTTTCAGTTCTCCGTATTTACAACATTCTTATGTGCTAATGGTGGTGTTGTTTTAAAGCTAGGTAAGAGAAATTGCATCACTGATTGCTGTTTGATGTTAAGGCAAATGTTTTCCCTCCATGGTCTGTGTTTCCTGAGGACCAGAACTTACTATTTGGAGTGGAAAATTAATACAATACAACTTAAAAAGTGGGCGGCTGGAAAAGAAGTTAACAGGGGTGTTTGCTGCTTTTAATCTTAGTTCAGTGCTTGTGCAAAGCAATGTTGCTCAAGCAGGCTGACTGTATAAATTAGTTCCTCTCTCTTCTGATTATCAAAGTGCTCAAGCAGGGGGCATGTTTATCTTGATGCCAGGCCAGCTGTGTAGTGCTTTACTGCTGTACTGCTTCCACGTTCGAGCATTCTTGCACCATTTCACTCACTCAATTCTTTCCATTTCCTGCATCAGATTTAGGTGGGATTGGGTGTGTAGTTGAGGCTTATTTCCCAGGAGAAGCCAAACAAGAGCTAGGTTGACCAAAGACCTTAAATTTTTTAAGGGATTGTAAATTAAAACAAATTAACTCAAGGTCGCAAATACTGGGTTTCATTTAAGCAAGCTTAAGAAATGAGTCAAAAAGAAACTGAAATGCAGTTGTTGCACAGAGCACCTTGAATCGAGCTGGGTAGAGCTGCTGTTCCTCCAGCATCTGGAGAACAGCGAGCAAAGGAGGGCAGTCTAGATAAACACCCTGTGAAATGTAGATGGCAGTGTCTGAAACAGCGACAGATGTACCTTAGATGTCCTCTTGGTGTACAGGCACTGCACTGGTGCTTTAACACCATGTTTTCTTCAGGGAAGTTTGTTGATTTGCCAGAGGCTCCAGACACTTAATTAAAAGCTATCCAGTAATGAGTAATCCTAAGCAGGTCTGCAGACAATAGTGGATGTAAACAATTTGGTTTTCTCTGTTTGACTTCATGATGCAAAACCTCTTTTTAAAAAGAGGAATGTAACCACTTGTTCGGGATATCTCACAACTCGAGCCAAAGCTGCTGCATGAACTCATTCCTTATTATTTCATCTATGAACAGTTTAAGTGATCCTGGCCCCAAATTGGTATGTTCTATACACTGCAGTTCTTGGCTAACCCGAATGGGGTTTTTTTTTTTGTCCAGTTTTTACATGTCTGCAGAAGTTTTTTTTATGTTGAATGTTGTAGTACTTAAAAAATTCAAGACAAAGCTTAGTGTTAATGAAAATATGTTAAAATCTTTTCATTCTTCACTGTGCTAAAGAGAGAAACTGGAGTAAGTACAAACAGCTACACTTTCACAGACTTTTGTTGGTGGCAGCAGACTAGACATGTAATAAATGATCTTTCTAAAAAGCAATTAGACTAACATAGAGGCAGCCCAGAACGTTAATGCACTGTAACGTGTTTTCTTAGCTTTTGTCACCAGGCTGCAGCATCATGAAGAAGAATGTCATCTTCAAACAGCCTGCAGCCACTTTTTTTTGCAGACACCAAAGCCTAGAGCAACATATTGTCTGTGTGCAGGTATATACAAGGAGGGAGTTGGAAAGCTGTGGTTAAGGTTCTTTACAAAGCCAGGCCTTAGCCAGAGCACACTGTCTGACTTAGTTAATGTTACTATTCTGTGACTTGTTATTTTTTCCTAGAATAATACTTCTGAAATAGTTCTCATCTGTTTTTCTTTAACTTTCCTGCTGTGATAAGTACAGGCCACTCTGGTGCGTGTGTTGGCAGCTACTGGAGGATATTCAGGTCTGTGTAAGATAGAGCATTTGGTTATCTTTCAATGTAATTGTCATTAAGGCACGTCCAGTTGTAACATAATAATGGGATGGAAGTCTTCTTAATGGAAACAGAGTTGAAGTTGCTAATCTGTGAGGGAGAGGAAGTCAACAGAGCAATATTTAAACTTAACATTTCAAGTAGTTTTGTACAGTTCTGCAGTATCCATCACTGTTATCCTTGTCAGCAGCAAGATGCTTTCAGTCTGGGTCATCCCACTCAGTGCAAACCACAAAATGAGTAAGTGGTAAAAGATGATGGAGTGTTCCTGCTTGGGAAAAAAATCAGCCACCAGGACTGTTGGAGGATGGGGAGGGGTTACTTTGAACTGTCCCAGTCTGGTCTTGCAGACTGAATGCCTGCTAGTGGTTAGAGGGAATTATGTGCTCTCCGGGAGTATATTTGCTGGCTGAGCTTCATCCCGAAGGAATCCAGTGTGTGTGCTCTTTCAGAGATTGTTCTGTCATGTCAACCAAAGCACATTAAGTGGGACAATCAGGAAATCTGCATCAAAGCCACACTCCTGATCTGAATTAAAATGTTAGTATAGATGCACCCAGAGACTGCATTTAAACTGCCGTGTAGGTGCTTGATACACATAGAGTGTGCAATCTGAGACCAGCAACAGTATTCAAAAGGTCAAAAACTATGTAGCAGAGCTGGAAAAGGTACATAAGCAGGTGTAATCAGTGTGGAAATAGCTTCCATGCAGAATAGACTGTAAAACTGTAGAAATTCCCTGTTAAGAAAGGAGATGACTGATTGTAGCCAATAAAATGGTGCATGGTAAAGTGAAGGTGAGTGACATTCTCGCTGTCTTGCAGACCTGAAGATACATATTTTCTGTCTTTGTGATTTGATTGATCAAACTGCTGCCCAAGTATACATTTTTGTGTCTCCTATACGTAGGAGGTTGAGAATGCAGGAAAAAGCAGGCAGTGCAGGGCCCATTTTTTCATTATCCCTGAGCTATGACTGAGCGGTGTACCATGTGCTGACCATTTCAGCTCATTTGAAGCAGAGCGTGAGAAACTATCTGTGCAGACTTCTGACAAAGTAGAGAAGCAGAAATTATGCATGAAATAGAGGCACTTTTAACTTGTGAATTGTTAACAGGCCTGTGTATTGTCTGTTCAGGTCAATGTCTTGAGACGGCAGCAGCGCATGATCAAAAACCGTGAGTCGGCCTTTCTGTCACGCAAGAAGAAGAAAGAATACATGCTGGGACTGGAGGCGAGGCTGCAGGCAGCCTTGCTGGAGAACGAGAAACTCAAGAAGGAAAACAGCACACTGAAGAGGCAGCTGGATGAAGTAGTGTTAGAGGTAAGAGACTGTGATGAAAGTCTGGCTTTCTATCAGGGCAACTGTTCAGGTGGAAGGCGCTAGAACAGAATCGTGGAAATGTTGTCTGGAAGACCTTTGAGGTTTTGTAGCCCGGCCTCCCACTCCAAACGTGGCCTTCAGCTCTAGGTAGGACAGCTGTCACATTATCTGGTTGACTTTTAATTCTTTACTCCATGGTGCTTCTTAAGATTTCACTGAGAAGATAGACGGGGTAGAAGCTGAATATAATATACAAACAGAAGTTTTATTTTTAAGTAGTCCTGGCATGTATTCATTCATAATTAGGCAAATAGAAATCTAAAAAGCAAGCATCATTTGGTGTATTTAACTTCTGACATATGTTTGCATATTTGTGCCCCTCTTTTACTGTATGTCTTCTGATTTTTTTCCTGTCCAGAACCAGAAGCTCAAAGTATCATCACCAAAGAGAAGGACCCTGTGTGTGATGGTGATACTGGCTTTTATAATGCTCAATTATGGTCCATTGAGGTAAGCTGCCAAAAAAGCCTCTTTGTATGGCAAGTTTTCTGTTCTGCAATTTTTGTTTGAATGGTTAACACAGGCAGCAGTGTGTTTTAAAGACTGGAGCTTGAAGTCTGATTTCTGTCCTTTACTTTTCTCCTGCTTAAGGGAAGATGTATCTGTATAGTGGTTCTTCTTTTGAACTCCTGGCAATAAGAGCTAGATCTTGTACTTTTAATTTCTCTCAGCTTGGCATTTTGTTAATCAATGAAGCATACAGCAGTTTGTCTGCTTGATTTATATCTGAAGAGATTAAGAACTGTGTTTACAATGCTTTTAGGAAAAAAAGTTACAGACTTTGAGAGCTCACCTGGTCATTTATACCTGTGCTCATTTCAGTACCTATGAGTTGAAGCTGCATTAATATCCAGTGAGGAAATCCCTCTATATGTTCCAGTGTTTTCCAATCCTGACCTTTAGATGTGTCTAGCTGCAATCTCCCTCGTTAGTATGAGCCCTGTGTTACTTGTCTTCTGGATTTGGTGAAGAGGTTATTCCCTCTCCTTGATTAGTTGAAGTGATAATCAAAAACCTCTCGTTTGAACTGTTATCAGTGGTGCATAGGAAACAGAGAGCAGGAGGGAAATGCTGCATTACTGCCCAGACACTCTTAAAATTAAAATCTGTGCAAGAAAGGAGAATAAAAGGCAGTACTTCTTGCACATACTCATTTATTTAATTTGACTTTGGAACATAAAGGCTTTTTATACGAAGTAGTTCACTTTTTCAAAAGGGGATAATGTTTCAGTAGATTCTCAAGTCAGCAGTGCCTCCATTTGTCCTCAAAACCCCAGTCAAACCAAAGGAATGGAATGGGATAAATATGGAGGAAGACGTTGTTTCTGACTCTGCTAAATTTTTAGAATGTTGGTGTTTGTATTTTTGATAATAGTAGCAAATCTGCTAAAGCTGAAATTACTTTTGAAATATTGGCACTTATTGCAAATACTGTGTATCTCAGGCAGTGAAATACAGCTGATAACTTTACTTTTATATGGATAAGGTGGACTATTTCTTAATGCATTTAGGGTCTGTATTATGATGTTTGACTACCAGGCAGAAAAATCAGCTTCCAGAGATGAAGTGAGTGATTGATTTGTGCATCCCATCTGCATTTCAAATGTCACACTCGCTTGAGAGAGACACTTGGTGAGAACTGCTAGAATTGGTTATCTTTCTGAAGCTGGGGGGAATTCTAGTTGTCTCTGCATTACAGTGAGGTTATGGAATGCATGAAACTCTTGTTAGTGATAAAATGCTTGGGAACATAGAGAGATGGATGGGAAGTCTTTTACCACAGTGCTCTAAAGCTCCTGTGGCAGCTTCTCTACCCCCAGGAATGAGTAAGCTGTTGAGTTTGATGGCAAGGCACTGCTGTCAAAGTAGGCTGAAAGGTCAGCTTGTGTTCGTGTCTTTGCAACACTCAGTAACTACAGAAATGTGAGAGGGTTAACTTCTTGACATGTTTGATGTTTAATAAAGTAGATAAAGCAAAAAAGAAATCCTTGGATGTCTGGCTGTTCCTGGCCAGTGCAGTAGCTGAGCATGCCAGTGTGACTGCTGTGCCTGAACCAGGTGGTTTCCATCAGTACTGGATTTAGGCAGTGAAGAGAAATGTATTTGCAAATTTGCTTTTTTTTTTTTCTCCTCCCTAGCAGAATAAATGCTTTGCACTGCAATTAAAATCCTAGACTGTATCAAGGTGGTGTGAATGTTGATTGTGCAGTGCTCTTTGGAAGACCCAGAATGTGAGATATACAAACCATTTCTTTAGATTTCACTCCTCCCATACATATTTTCTTCCTTTTATAAAGGTGTCACTGAATGGTAGCTCCACAAATGCAATAGTCAGGATTGCTGTTCTGCTTAGTCCTTAACAACAGGAGCTTCCAGTGCAGGTGCTGTTTTTCAGTACCTGCAACCTCTTACAAAATAAGTAATTTTTTGTTATAATATCCATGCTAGCTTACAGTTCAGCAAAAGTACTCTTTTCCCCCAAGTCAGCTAACTGTGGAATACCTAATTTCTGTGCAGTGGTCAGCTGGAGATAAATATGTTTTGGAACCTTGTGACAGTGTTGCCATTTCTTCTAGTAGGGAATCATTTCACTTGCACACCTGTCTGGAGGTGTGCCAGCATTCAGGCTCAGGATGTTTTGATTCAGGCATATTAGCAGTGAATAATTATTCAAAACCAGTGAACCATTGCAAAGGAAGAGTGACATTCAAAAAAAAGCAAAATCAGGGGAAATTCACCCTCTAAATTCAAGAGCAGACTTTGGAATTCCCTTACCGTCCTTATTGTAAGATGCTTCTCGGGTTCTTAGTTGGAAGTGATAGGATTCTTTGAAGACTAGAGGTAAAACAGGTCAGATATATAGATTTTCTCTTTAGTTACCTATTTCTGTCAAGTCAGAGAAAGCAGGGAAGCAGTTGGATTGTTTTGGGACAGGAATGTGAAGAACGGACAGTCCTGCAAACCCTCCATGGCCTGCAGGGGGTCGGTGGAGGTGCAGTGTAGGGGCACTCAGCATCCCACAAAAAATCCCATCTGGATGGTTGGCTGTGTAGTTAGTTCTGTGTTTTCCTCTGCATTTAATGGGTGTGTGTTGCACTAATGCTGGCTCACACATAATTTTTTTAGATTGGTCTTAAATCTTGTTCAGTGTGTATTTGAGGGGTGAGATTTTGTGGTGTTTCCTGGAGGATTTCAAGACTGCTGTTCTGCTGCTTTAAGATTATGAGAAGCAGTCCAGGATGTGGCAGCCCTTGGCAAACAAGTTTAGCAGATAAAATTATTCTGCTACCACATCTTTTCATGCTGACAAATATGTGTATGGGTAATCTGTAATGTTGAATTTGGGAATATGGGAGTGGGGCTGAAAGTCTGGTAGGGAAGCTGGCCTGTCTGCACAAGAAATCTGTTGGAAAATACTGGAGGAAGAGTCTAGTCCAGTCTGCTTAGTTGCCAACAAGGTTTTCAGAACATCCTTCAGTCTTGGACACGGCACCATGTTATCTCTAAGAAATTAATGTAATTCTAATTAAATATAAATTGAATATCAGTGTGAATTGAAGATGTGAAAGTGGCTTGTATGGAGTTAGTGGTAACTCTGCATTAGGTTGTACTGTGTTACTAAACTCTTTTGGGTTTGTTGATACTTTGTATAGAAAACAGAAACTTTCAGTTGTTAAAAGCAGAAGTAATTTAGCAGGACTTCTATTAGAGTAAGTTTCTATTTTGTCTGTTTGTTTTACACTAAAAGAAAGGCGCCCAAGAATTTCCCATCTGTGTGTCAGTGAACTATTCTCTAATCTTTGTGAGTTATTTGGGTTTGGACTTAACATGTATAAAAACCTCCCTTTATTATTATTTAAGAGTGATTGGTGAGGTGTATGAAGGGAAAAGGGTGTGGTTTGAATCAGTTCCTTGCAGAGGTCACCCCTTTGCCCCAGTCTTACATACCACAAGGTGCAAGACAGGAATTGGCAATCCACAGTGTTTGCAGGAAAGGCAGGGAGCACACAGAGCTTGGCACACAGCAGGGTTGGGAGCTGGGACCACAGCACCTGGAGCAAGCTATCTGTGGGATCTCCTGCCTTCTCGTGTGCCTTCTGTGAGGGGCGGCGCCGGTCGGTGTGGCCGCATTCCCGGCTGCCGTGGCACCCCTGGCTTCTGGCACTGAGAAACATCCAGTTTGCTGTGCATTTTAGTGTTACCACTGACTACATGAAATCTGAACATTTTCAGATTATTACAGTTCCTAGATGCCGTTTTTTTCCCCTTGTTTAATTTCCACGTTTGTGTTCAACTCTGCCTTTATAGGAACCAGATCTGCAAATGTGTTAAGCAAGCGCAAACAAGGCTGAAACAAAGGGGAACCAAGCCCATGTTCTAGTCTAAACTACCTGTGTATTTATTTTGGGAATATTTTTATTTTGATTCTATTCCCCATTTGAATATAAATTGTCTTGTGTGTTTGTTTTTTTAATGCAAATCCTAAATGTGATAGTAACATTGCAGGAAAATAACACAACCAATTCATAAAAAACAGGGAAGGGAGAATGTGAAGGGGAAGATGCAAAAGATAAATTTTCTGCATATCTTCTTCTTGGGACAGTAGCAGCAAAGCATGTAAGGCAGGTATCTGCTAGTGACCTTAGTATTATTTTTTGACTATGAAAAAATATTCAGCTAGTTATTTTTCCCCCATAATCAGTCTGGTCAAGCTTACATGGTAGCTGTCTTCTAGCAGCAGTCTTAGAGCATTTATTAAGAAGTCAGCCAGCCAGAATGTGTCCTAACTACCATGTCAGATATTTAGTGGACAGAAAACAAAGAAAAATATGAAGCTGGGGAGAGGAAAGTCAAATTTGCAAAGAGATTGGAACAGGAGGTTTGAGATGGTGGTGTGATGTTTTATTTTTTCTTTATTTTTATTTTTATTACTTTTGTGTTTTCTTACAAGTCGACCACCTCTATATGACTGGAAACTCTTTCAAACTGAAAAAAAGACTTGATGGTGTAAAGAAAATTTCCTAAGCTGTTTTTGTGGTGGTGGATGACTAAGGTGGTGATTGATGGAGCTCAGTAAAGTTGCTGCTGCTGCTTCAAAACCTCTTGTGTCCTGTTGACCTAAAGCAGCTGCACTAGAATGGCTGTCCTTTTACAGAGACCTCATTGCAGCTCCTCTCTAGGGTGTCCTGATATGTTTTCCTCTACTTTCCAGGACTATCCTGGAAATTGAATAATGTATTAAAAATTTAGATCCAGTGACCAACCTGCAAATAAAGACACTGGCCTGGCCAGCTGAGAAATGTCATGGACTGCAGCAAATGAAAAAGCAGTGATTTTTAGACTCCTGAAAGACTTAGGGGTGTGTCTCATTCCTCAAATTGGTAGCACAAACAGGAAAAAAAACCCCAAAAACCCAGAAGTGGTAAGATTAATCGTCTTTTACTAAAAATGAAGAAATTGCCCAAGGATTGTTCATCTGCATGCTACCACGATGTGCTGCTTGTAAGGGTGAAGTAATCAAAACACAAGTGCCGACTGAGCGCACGTGGATTGGTGTCACTATGGTCTTACACAAGTAAGTGTTAGTGCTCTTACACAAGCTGAGCAAACTTGAGTTGGTGTGGGGGAGGGCTGGATTATTCTGAGGTCTGGTGCATTCAGCAGTGTTTTTTGTGCAAGTTTTCTCTTGTTTGAGCCTTTATGCTGGGCTCCTTGATTAAAGAAACAGACCCGTCTTATGGCAAGCAGGAGCCCAGGGATGCCTCGGTGGTGGGATGTTGGAAAGTTAGAGAAATAATGCTGTAGTTCCCTTAAAGGGAGCATTTGCTGTGTGGGCAAAGGAGCTGATCTCCTTACCGTAACATCACATGCAGCAAGAGCTGTTTTGCTACAGAGGTGCTGGAGCTGTGTTGTGTGCTTGGGTTTGTCAGTGCAGATCAGATCCCACCCACAGCAGCTGGTCCTGGGCTGAGGTCTGGAGCTCACCCCTGTGCTGCCCTGGCAGGTGAGATCAGTCACGAGACCAGTGTTGTGGTGCGTTTGAAAACACCTCAAATGTCCTCTTGAATAACATGGGCTAAGTAGACTAAAGCCACGTGTCTGGCAGCTGTCCAAAATAAAGGGCAGTGACTGGCAACTGAAACACAGTATTATTTTGGCTTATATTATTTTGTTGCATTACCAATTCTTCCCCAATTGCGTTGTGTGCTCCTTCTTCACTCCATTCCAGTGTCAAGTGGGGCAGGTTAGTTGGAACCTCCAATGGCTTGCAGTGTAATGCAGGAGGAACCCTCTAGCCAAAAGCTTGGCCTCTGCTGCCTTCCAGCCAAGCCTGATCTGGGAGAGGTGCTGAACTGTGAGTGTTAAACATTGTAGCAGTGGCCCATGATTTTCTTCAGCTCCAGGTGGGATGGTGTTGTCTAAATTTGCAGTGACTACTTGAAGCATCTCTAAAAGATATTCTGGTAGCAGAGAACCACAGAGTCAATTTCTTATTCTCACTTCATCCAATCCTGGGATTTTTTTGCACTCTGTGAAAGATATAAAAGGATTGTTCCTCTGCTTTTTCCAAGCTTCGTTAGCCTTCCATATGTCTTCAGGAGGTTGATAGGCTTAAATGTGATGTATACCTGAAGTATGCTAACAAACCTACGTACAAATGATGACAGGCAGAGGGCTAATAATTTCTTACACAGTAGAAGAGATGGTGAAATGTGAAGAGAAAACTGTTAATGAGTGCAAGAGGCATGAAAAAATGCCATGTTAGCCAGCACCATGTCTTCTGGCTGCCAAGGAAATAGAGAGCCCTTTGAGTGTTTTGACAAAAACAGCAGAAGCATCGGAAGGCGTTTGTGACTCTTAACAGTTGTAATATGGGAAAATTAGTTTAATGTTTGTGGCACTGAAAGAATATGTTTCAGTGCTGAGTTCAGTGTGCATTTGTGTTGCAGATGGCCCAAAGTTAGAAACCTGTTTCTGTGGCACACCTTTGGCCTTGTGTTGTAGTTTCTTCTTGAAGAGAGAGAGAGGAGTCGAGAGGAAAAGGACAAGCTGAGTAAATTGGACTTGGGTCCAGGTTCCGGACCTTTCAGTACCTCTCGTGATGGGTTGATGCTTGCATAAAATTGGATACTTTAGGTTTTCTTACAAACTACAGCTGCAGGAGCAGGAAGTGATTCATTCCTCCTTCCTTTGCTGATCACAGCTACAAGCTTTGGCAACAAAGGCCAGCGCACTTCCAGATAATGGTACAGAGTTTTCCAAGCAGAAAAGAAGTGCTCTGGGTGTCAATATTTGCTTTCTTCCTGTCTTTTCCAGCGGCTTTATTAAAAATAAATTGGTTTTTAAAGCATGCAAAACACAGTAAAAAATGCAGAGGTCATTCCTCCACTTTGTGTTGCTTTCCTCATCTTCCTCTTTCCAGCCCAGTGCTTGGAGAGGGTAGGTCTGGAGCAGCCCGGCAGGGGAAGGTAGAGCCTTGCTGTTGGCAGATGGTGCACTCATCGGGAATAAGAAACAAGAAATACTTTCCAGAGAGTGTCTGGCACTGTGGCAGCCTTGTCTGGAGTCAGTTAGGAAGAGGACAAGGTCTTTGGTTGGTGTCTCCTTGCAATGTCAACTTTAGCCTGTTGGAAACATCCCAGCTCATACTCAGAGATGGTTCTGTCCCCAGGAAACTCTTTGTTATGATATCACTATTGGCTTTCGTCTACGAATTACTGTACAGCTTAAATGTCAGCATTCAAAACTTGGAAGTGCATAGCCAGAAGCACAAGCAAAATTTAGTTCGTGCTCCTGGCAAGACTTGCTTTCACATTTATCAAACTGACATTCAAACCAAAGAAGTAAAAATACAGCTAAAATATCAGGTGCCATTGAATGCCTGGAGAAGCCATGGCTGGAGCGTTATTTTCTTTCCCTCCTATAATCAAATTTATCTACACTTCTGAACAAACATCTGCATGAAGAATTTAGTGGTTCTTTCTTTTTTTTCCCTCAGATCTGGTTTTGCATCTTAAACAAGCTGATAGCTCAGCCAGCTTGGACGTGGTGTTTGTGGCTTGTGAAAACCCTTTCATGCTCGTGGTGTCTGGGGTGTCCAAATGCATGCTCTAAAGCCTTGGTACACCCCAGGTGTGTAAGTGTGGCCAAACAGGAAAGATTCCAACTTCTACCCTGGCCATCTTCTCCTAAAACCATTTTTCAGCTTCAGCCTTTTTTGTCTTTTAAGGTGGGGCAGTAACTCAGTTCCTGCAAATAGTAGGACCTGCTCAGGGCAGGTATGCCAAAGTGCTCTTCTTTTTCCAAGTTCTCACCTTGCAGCCCAACAGAATGAAAAAACTGCCCATGTTTTTTCCATATTTAAGAAGTTCTTGGAGCAGCTATTGATATCTTGGTTGAAAATACTGTTTTTTCTGAAGCTTTTTTTCCTCTGAATGAGATCTTCTGCCTTTCTTTCTATGGTTTCTAACCTCTTCTACCTGATGTTTTTAAATGCCCAATATTGACTTCATCTTCTGTGTCACAGTGTTGGGATCTGCTCTGTAGACTCTTCCTGTTCCAGCCTGTATTGTTGCTGTTCTGCCTGGCACTTGTGAAGCTCAGTATGCCTCAGGTGTACCAGTGCTTCCAGATATAGTTCTGCAGGAGAGGTCCATCCTCTCCCAGCTGCCTGAAGGGATTCCTTGGTCCTAAGTCATGCTTTCTCCCCTTGTATTAATTTGAGATTTCAAAGAAGGAATATTTCTGATATCCTTTGTCAGACTGTCATAAAGCCACTTGGTAAGGAAAGGTCTTTGAGAAGTCAGAGGATATAGACCATTACCTACATGTCTTCTCCTCTCTGCTTCCTGAAGATGGAGCCCTATTTATAGACAAACTTCACTAGTGACTTCTCGTGGGAGAAGGGAAGAGGAAGAAATGGTACAACAAAACAACAACATCTTCTACTCAGATGGCGAAAAAACTAACAAAACTCCCCAAGTAACTGGAAGGTAGGAGAGGGGCAGGATTTCAAGTTGTGAGGCTTTTCCTTATCCAGACTGAGTTATTTTGGGTTTGGGTCATTAGTACAAACCAAAGGAGCAACAAAGGGGGTTTTACTTTTTTTTTTTAGTCATATTTTAGGCTTTGAGAAGGAAACTTGTGGTGATCTTCAAGGTACAAAGAGGAATGGGAAAGGGGAGGCAAATGTGGCCCATATTATGGCTTATGGCAGAAATTGCTGCTAGCCCTGCTTCAAAAGAAGCATTTTGTGGAAAGTAACAATCCTAATAAAGGAAAGAGCTCTGGAATAAATACCCTAATGCCACATTTTGTTCTCAGTTGGTGCCTGTGTTGTCAGAATTGGGAGCCATGGTTTATGTCTGTAAGGATGGCAAAATGTACTCTGTTCACCTCCTTCTTTGTCTTTTGCTGCTGAAAATAATCTTCTTTCATGTTGAAACATCCCATACTTGGCTGCTGCCAAAAGTGAAATTTTAATTTTGATGAAAAGATTAAGGTGTTTTAAGTTTGAGAAGAGTAAAAATAAACATTTCCTCTCTTCTAAAGCTGATGCTATAAAATGAGGTGTGTGTTGTTTTGAATGACTGACTGTAGAGCTAAAACAGCTAAATTACAAAAACTGAAGATTAGCTGTGATTGTAGAGCAGTGTGTATCTTTATCCTGGATCGACTTGGTTTGGGTTTCTCTACTGTAGTTCAGAGCTCAGGGTGAACTGGAGTAGGAATGTATTGCATGTGACACTTCACCTCAAACTGGCCACCTCACCAAGCTGGAACCTGAAATAAGAATCACCTTTGCAGAATAAGGCAAATAGGAAGGAAGAACCGTCATGGAAAAATATGACAGAGCTTCTGCTTAGATTTTTGTCAGCTTTAGCTAAATAATTACATGGAAAGTTCCTCTGGTTCAATGTGTCATTTTGAACAGGAAAGGAGATAGGTAGGATAGACTAAAATGCCAGATCCAATAGGACCAGCAACACACTGGGTGGCTGAGAGATTTCAGGCTGTGGAGAAATGGTTTGCAGGAGAGTTACAACTTTTAGATCTTCTGACAGATATTTGTGGTTTGATGAATGAAATACCATGTCCTTGTAGCTGTCATGACTCCAGATTAGGTAGATTGGGGCATTTCACCGGTGAGCGACTTCCACTGGGGAGGTGTGGCATCTGTTTAAGCACCATTTTGAGCCCTACTTCTGGGCTTGAGATGCTGCCAGTTGTGCTGATGCTTTCACTGGAAAAGAAGAAACATGGTCTCATAAAATCCAGTAGATAGTGGAGATTGCTTCTGTTAAGTGTGATAGCCTGGTGTTACCTGATATGAGGTTATGAATAAACCATCCAGCTTTCCATGCTATGCGGTAGAAGCAGTGAAACATTTAGATATCAGTGCACAAAGGCAGTAAGGAAACCGTAAGTACTTTCCTGCCCATTGGCACTAGTGAAAGCAGAGCCTGTAGTATTTCTGCTGCCCTGACTCAGTGATGCTGCCTAGAAACCGGGAGAAGATGAGGCAGCCAAAGTGATGTCAGTCAGAGTCTAGAATTGCCCTGACTCCTGTGGTTCAGAATGTGACAAAATTATTCATAGGGACACCTGGGTTACTACTAACAGGAGTGCCAATGTGTTGGCAAAAGACATGGAATTGTTAGGCAACTCCATGTGCCTTCTCTGTAGTTGTGAAGTATTTAATCTTGCCCTCCTAGTTTTTGCCTGTCTCTGTTACCATTTGTATTTGTTGCCTGTTGCAAAGTGATGTCATGTAAAACCAGGAAAATGAGAACTTCCCCTGCAGAGTTTATGCTCTGCTGCACAGGAGAGGTGGGGCGTGAATTAAAATGTACTCTGTGGGTAATGGTCAGCATGCGTGGCAAAGATCTCCTTGGTGTGCTGGGGGCTTGTATTTTTGTGTTTTCACCATGTTGCTGCTGGTGATGCTCTGCTGTTGTCAGCCAAGAAGGTTAGGACTTGGGTTTGTAGATACACTTATGTCAGGAAGCAACCATGTCACGGCAGCCTTGGGAGAGGAGGAATTGAAGGATTGCTTTTGTGCTCTCAAGATTTCTCACTTGTAAGCCACCCTTCTGAACTAGGATGCCATCAATGTTGTCCAGCAGTTGTCTGCTCGTTTTTCCAGCTCACGTGTGCAGTGCTGCTGCCTTGCTTTGCACAGAGAGCAGCACAGAGGCTCCTGTGCTGCATGGCTGGCTGGATGAGCAGCCCCCAGGGAAGGATCCTTGAATCAGTGCAGGCACACACCAGAACAGCAGCGTGTCTGGGACCATGGCCTGCTGCTGCTTTGTAGATGGGGCTGTCAGCCCTGCCAGTTGTTCTAAATCCAAGTAGAATTGGACATACATGTTTGTGTACAGTTTTGTTAGATGTCTGGCATAACATTCCAGGCTTGCAGCTGCACGGAATTTGGTAGCTAAGTTTTCCTTACATAATGCATTCATATAAACTATGTCAATTGTACTTTAAGGCTGATAAGAGTAAAAGTTTAGGGGTGCTTTTATTTGAATGTAGAAAATTCTATTATGCCTGCAGATCTGGGTTGCAAGCAGTCTGATGTTTGTTTTATCAGGTGAAACTTATGTGGGGGAACATGAAAAACAGAGCATCAAAATCCTTCAAACAATTAAAACTGAAGAATTTCTTTCCTGTCCACTAATACTTTGAATGACAGTTTTACAATGACACGATATATAATGTTTTTACATTAGATATGACATGAACCTTATCCATGTTATATAATGACAGCCAGAAGCTTCTCCACCTGAGTATTTAACACTTCACAGTCAAGTGCCTTGCAGAGCCTTTATGTGTGTGATGCATTTTGCTGTGTTTGTTATGTTTTCCAGTATATTCGAAAAGGATCCCAGTGGAGTTGATTCCACTGCGAGTTCTAACCACCGGACCAGAAATCTTCTGGAGTTCTCAGCTGGCCAGGAGTCCAGTGCAGCTCAGAAAATACCTGAGGGCATCATTCCCGAGCAGAGTAATAGGTGAGATGAAAACCTTTAACATATTTTGAGTGGCAGAGGGCAATGGTGCTTTTAGCTCTCACTACCTTACTGACCTTTCTGGCCAGTGCTACTGCGCTTTTGTAGAGCAGCAGAGTTTACAAACACAGTGTTTTGAAAGCTGGTCTTTTATTAAGTTTACCAGGTTGTTTTTCAAATAGATATGGTATTTTATCTCCAAGATTACCCAATACATAATGCTCCACAAGTGTACACGTGGCTGTGCTGCGTAGTGTTAGGAAAGAGAGTATATAAACAAGTATGTGTCACAGAGACTTTCAGAACCTTTTTCAATTCTTCATCTGCCTGCTTTTTTCTAGTCTATATTTTAGCTTGCATAGTTCTGATATTTGTCATATTATCTATATGTGCATACTTTTCAAGCTGGAGGATTTGTTTTCTTAGTTGCTCGAGAGAAGACTGGGGAAGTTCAAAATTAAGAACACACTCTGAACTTAGCACTGTGCATTTTTATAAAACTCTGAGTCCATCCTTGTGTTTATGCATTATTTCATTAAATACTGGCTTTCAGGCTTCCTAAATTTCTAGCATGCATTCATAAGTGAACATATAATTGCCTCCAGATTGAAGTCTGGCTAATACAGCTCATGTTTTCCCCTTACAAGATTTATCCTATTAGACTGTCCCTTTCCAGTAGAGTGTTTTGGCTGGTTGAACAAAGCCAGGCACAGATGTGCAGAAAGCCCTAATGTATTTTGCCATGCAGAAAGGCAATAAATCAAGAGCATTTTAAGGCTGTAGCCATGGTGAGGGCTTTGTGTCCTGTGTGGTACATTTCAGACCATGACTTAGATGATGTAAGAGTAGACTAGTTCTCTTAGGAGGATATGCATGTGCCTGTATCTCCTCCTTTTCTTTCACTGTTTCACCCTGGTTATGGCAAGCTGTGAGCTCTTTGCTGCATATTCTCCTTTATCAGTCCTAGATGCAGTAGACAGGAGAAGCAGACATGAAGATAGAGAGAAAGTTGGGAAAAGGAAGGGAATGTAAATAAGGCTTTCATAAGCTCTTATATCTGATTTTTCAGAAAGAAGTTGAAGTTTAGGAGCTACAAGTCTATCAAAACTTAGAGGGCTAAAGCTGTTATATTGATAACTTATCAAGGGAGAAACTTATAATAGGCATTGTGGTAAGTAGTTAACCCCTCAGGAGGTGCTGAGAGTGTTGTGGATTTTTGTACTGAGAAAGAGATTCTCCTTTTCACTTTTCATCAAAACCAAGCTAGATTCTGGAGACACTTGGAGGTGTAAATCCTCTCCATTCAGTTGTACTATAGTTTGTGGCTGCTCCATTCTCACATAGCTCATGGTCTTTATATCTGTATGGTTTTAGTGGATAATAAATTTAGTATTTCTGCAGCACAGCTCTGGAATGAAAAAGAAAGTTGCCTCTGCAGAGATCACATAGTTTACATACTATGAGGAATATTTTACAGGCTACATTTTCTTTCAATATCTGGCCTTTATGGGAAGAGATCCAACATCTGCTAATGCTCAGCTGTCTTCCCTGTGTTGAGTGCTGTCAGACCCCTTTGAGGAATTGACTGAGAGCATTGGCTGTTTGATAGGAATTGTTATTCACCTGTTTCAAAGGTCCCAAGGGAGCAGCTGTAACATTTGTGGGTCTGCTATGTTAGTGCTGATTCTCTGGGTTTGGTCAAAGGTTCATGAAAAAGTATTTTAAGGGATTTCTTGATATCCTTTTCTTTATTTTCCCAGGTATGATCGTTCTGTATCTGATAATAAGGCACTAATGATAGTCTCAGAAGAGCCACTTTTATATATTTCACCACCCGCACCCCCCTGTCGGCCTCTGATCAACCGGACAGAGTCGCTGAGGTGAGCAAATAACCTTTTTCTGAGTGGTTAAGGCTTACTAGGAGTTGAGATATAAATTCTGTGTTGGCTGAGTGCTACTGGACAGACAGCTGTGAGTGATGTTATTGTACATTCATAGAGTTCATCCAGTACGTGACCAGTGTCTCTCTAAATGTCTGCACTGTCCAGTGTCTGCTGCCATAAGGACAGATTGACTTGGATCTTTGTAATCTTTTAGTGGTTTTAGTCATGATTTTCACTCTGTTTTCATACTGGTCATTTTCAATAACTGAATAACAATTTTCTGACTGAAGATTTTTCGTGGCTCGAAAGAGAAATTGTCTCATATGTAGGAATGTTCATGATATGGAAATCAAGTCCAGCTAAAAGCCTTTTCCATCTAAATTACATAAGAGATAGTCTTCTATTCAGTTTCTGATGCAACCAACTGAACTTGACATTGCAGATGGGCTTTGGTCACTGTTAGAAAATGCCTACCTCCACTTTTTCCATAGATGTGTCACTAACGTTATCTCCATCTTCTTTGTCCTCTCTTTCTCTCAGATTTATTTGCCATAGTTTAGCCTTCTTAACCAATAATTTTTCTTGGTCAGCTTTTGATTTTGAATTTCCTTGGTCCTTCCAGTAACTTCAAAATTACTGTTCATTGGGCAAGAGGAACTACTGTATCTACTTTATGTTGAAACATCTATGAGCGCAATACTCTATAGATATTCCCTTACAAATTCCCTCGTAAATTTCACCTTACAATTTTACCTTATCACTCTCTTATTAAAAATAAATGATCATAAGATAAAAGAAGAGTAATCTCCAGTGTGTCTTTATAGTGGCTAAACTGCTTTATAAAACTAAAAAACTCTGCCATTGTTCTCTGAAACATCGGTTGATGCTGTGGGTTTTTCTAGGCTGAATCATGAACTTCGAGGGTGGGTTCATAGACACGAAGTGGAACGAACAAGATCGAGAAGGTTATCAAATAACCAGCAGCAGAAAGCACGGGTTATGCAGGTATGCAGGTTACACTCGTGACTCAACAGCATGACAGGATAATTTCAGTCAACGTGAAATATTCTCTCTTACTTGTTTGAGCTTGTTATTATAGACAAAAGTAGCAATGGTGCCTGTAATTAGGGTACCCAACACTTCCCATTTTAAATTGTTGGGTTTGGTTGATTATGATGTTGTCAAAGTTGTTCTTCCATTTCTGCATTTGGATTCAAAGGCTAGAAGGTTTGAATTTTTTTAGCAGGCATCAAAGTAGATTCAGTGTTTTCTAAAATTAAATCAATAGTTAGCCTTTTTATGGCTTCTCTGTAAAGATAAGCAGTTGGTTGCAACTGCACATTTTTCTGCCTCACTGTTAAGAGGCACAGCTAATTGATTTTGTTGAAATATTTCTATTTAATTTTTCAGATTTTTGCCAGAGGGACTACTTTTTTGGTAAGACTACAGAATTATGAGACTTGCGCTCATATCTCTCATTTGAAATCCCTTTTATGTACATAAATCCTTTTATTTACATGGCATACTGATACCAAGGCTGAAATGAAGACTATGAATTTTCAAAGTGTTTTATTTGATTAAAGGTAATAGCAGCTTGTAAAGGAATTGAACTTAATGTGGGAAATAATTCACTTTTCTATAACAAAGGTATTGTGCATTAAACTTCAGATTCTTTTCACTGATGTCCAAAGGAGATTGGTAGAACAGTTAAGGAGAGAAAATTCATGTGCTTTTAGTGTTTCAAACACCAGAAGTGTATTGTGAATAGTATATTTTAGCAGAGATGCAAAGTGGATGTGACCTCAGAAGAATTCTGCACCTCTGATGTCAGTGGTAGCAAGTTTTTGAGTTCAATCACTAAGTATGTGCAGGTGTTGGGTGTGATGCCAGATTCTCTTCTTTGTCCCTGAATGTGTGACTTGAAATTTGGCTGTATTAAAGTCTTGCTTTTATTTTGTTGTTTTTGTTCCAGTTTGATTGCTGGCCACTTCAGTTATGCATGTTTCACCAGTGGAAAAATGCACATTTCTGGTGCAGGGCACTGATTAACTTCTGCACCCCATTGTACCCTCTGTCACAGATGTGTGACATATTTTACGTAGTGGCAAGCCAAGAAAATGCTTATTGTTTGCACTTTGTGTCACTTTTCATATTCCCCCTTTTTCAGAGCTCCCTGAGTGAGAAGGCCGATTCCCAGCTGATGGCCATGCCTTACACAGACACCAGTCTCAGGTAAGGCAAAACAGCTCCTTTATTACTGCTTTCTACTTAATAACCCAGCTTTTCACCAACTGTTGTTAAAAAATGCCAATTTTCACTTTGTCAGAGGTCTTAAGCCAAATGCAGCTACTTTTCTTGGCCTAATTTCTGTGCCTTAGCAAATAATTGCTTCTAATGATTTAAACCACGCTTAAAGGGAGCCCCATATCACAGCTCCACTCTTCTGGGGTCTTTCTACCAGTAAGTCTTATGAAAATCTTTACTTCCCTCTACAGAATCCCTTTCTAATCAGATTTTAATATTTAGGGGAAAAAGGGGGAATTGAGCCAGGGGGAAAACAGCAAAGCTGCAGGCAAATGTTAGGGAAACCAGGCGGTCAAATTTTGGTATGTCTTGACTTACAACAACAAAAAACCTTTTTGAGTTCTACAGGTAGATGAAGAATATCTGTTTTAATTGAACACTGATGAACAAGCCTCATGGCATAAAACTGTTTAAGATATGTGCTTGCATTACTCTTGAAAAAATTATCTGGATTACTGGAAACAGTGTGCAACATCATGTAACTCTGTATGGAATAATCTGTTGTGCTCAAAAGGAAGTGAGATTTTTTTAATTTCAGATTAATGATGTTTATATGAACAGGACCAGTGAGTCATGGCAGCTGCATGCTATGACTGTCCTGGAGCTGCTAAGAACATGGAACAGATTTCTAGTTCCTCCCAGAGCCATCAGCTATTAGGTGCTCCATGAAGTCATAGAATCACAGAGTAGTGGTAAAGAACCGCTGGAGTTCTAGTCCAGTCTCCGACTCAGAGTGGGTTTAACTTCAGGTTTACTGTGTGTCTCAGAAGATGTGGTCTCCATCTCTGTTGTAATCTCCATCAGGAAGCTGAGTATTGCAGTTAGAGCCCCCTCAGCCTCCTCTTCTCTGAGCTGAACAAGCCCTGTTCCTTCTGTCTTCTGTCTCTCCTTGTGCATCCTGTGCTCCAGGCCCTGTCCATAATGTAGCCCACTATGCAGTTTCCCTCCAGATCCCTGCTGGCTCACATTCAGCTTCCCTGTGAGCACCACAGCTCCATTTTGCAGCACTTGTGCCTCATCAGTTGGGAGTAAACTGCTGTTTATTTACTTTGGTCATTGATATTACCCCTGGGCAGTATTTAAACTGCTGTTTATTTAGTTTAGTCGTTGATATTACCTCTGTGCAGTATCCTGTCAAGGTGTTCAATTTTTAATACCAGTGCTGTGTCTTCTAGAACACCGTTCTTGGTGACCTGAATCCGTGGACAGGAGGACATTAGCAGCATCTAGATTTGGCTTTGTAGCACTGATTATACCAACATTGTTGTGTTGGTCCTGGATTCCGAAAGAAATTTCATGAATTGAAAAAATTGCAGGGAAGTCAAAGCAGGGGATGAAGACAAAAATTAAGATGATTTTGAAGAAAATCATTTAAACTCCTCATCTGTTCATGTAGCTTCCTTCAGAGGTGGTTTTGTTGAGGGCTTCTGCAAGTGTGTATTTTAAGGCTTTAGCTATTGAACTCTCCAGTTATTTTCTTGAATCTTAGTTTTTCACAATTGAAATGATGGTTGTTGATGCATAAAGCCCTGTGTCCACAGTCTCATTCCTTCTCAAAACAAGCCTGTGTGCAACAGTGCCCTTCAAACTTTTAAAACAAGAAAGACTCATTTATCTCCCAGGCTCAGTACCACTGTTTTGGATGTACATTTAATATGATGCTTTCCTGTAATATGTGAAGGTGTTACTAAAACAACTGATATGTTTGCACCTGTTTTTGGCTCTGAAGTTCCTCCCTTCCTTTCATGGAGAGGTCCATTGCAATTACCCATGGGTGTTCAAAGGTAGATGCAATGTAATGCCTGTAATCCCCCGGTATCACTTGGAATTCGGGACTAGTGTTAGATTTGTTCCGTGACCAGGAGAGCTTTGTAAAGGCCCAGTGGTTTCCAAGTGCTTTGGAACAGTTTTCTCCCATGCCTGGATTTAGAGTTATAAAAGGCTGGTTTTTGGGTCTAGCTGTATCTTCTGGAGTGTGGGCGAGCAAACGGATCTGCGGGGCCCGTTTCAGCTTTCAGGATGTGTTGTGCCGAGCAACACGTGGGCGTGATGCCTTTTATCGCAGCACAACTTCAATGCTGAATCTCAGGGGTGGCTTGGTGGGCCTACGTGTTTTCATGAATGAGTAATCAAGCTCAAATTAGCTCCAGTCTTTGTTTCCTGTGTGTGAGGGATGTGATCTGGTTCCTTGCTCGCATAGTTCTGCAGAGGAGGATATGTAGCGTGGAGCTGCCTGCTCTTGATCCCCCAGGACTTACACCCCCAGTCCTGTTCAAGGGCAACTGGCGTGGCAGCTGCAGTCCTTCAGCTGCAACAGGACTGTGTTAACAGCAGAAGAGCAGATAGTGACAGTCTGCTGTTACTGCTGCTTGAGAAAATCACTTGATGATAGATTTGTGCCTTATTTTGGGTGCACAGTCGTATTTTAGAAACACATAAAAATAGTCTAAATTAGCCACCACAGTTTAAAACCTGGGTCAGCAGAAGACAAGCTTGGGAGAGGAGAGATAGTCTGATCGGTGTCCTTGCCACAGACACTGCAAACACACACTGTGCTATTAAAACAAAACGACTGGTTGAATGTCCAGATAATGGTTTGTGTAAGTATAGCCTTCCAATTTGTTTAAATATGTTATTTTGGAATGGGATTGGGGAAATTTACATGATAGCAGTATGTGCCAGGAATTTCTCACCTTTCCAAGATAAACAGTGGATAAGTACTGTGATTGTAGGACTTGCCAGTATTTTTGCTTAGAATGGTTTAGAGCATCTTTTCCCTGTGTCTGATAAATGTAAGACAAGAACTGTGGATAAGATAAGCCAGGATTATGTGAGTATCTTATTTTTGCTCCACTGTCTGAATTGAAAATCAAGAGCAAATCTTTGAGTTGACCAAGGACACGGGGAAAAAAAATTAAAAAGTGAGAGGTGAATTAAAAGGGTGAGAGAGAAGGTGGAGTTGTCATTTGACAGTAAATTAAAAGCTCTGTTTATGCTTAACTTTGCACTTCTTTCATTTTCAGCGGTTTGGATTCTTAGCAGTAATAGAAAATTATTAAATGTTTTGATATTTTATTTCAGAAGGACATTACATTCTAAAATTATTTTCAGAAGTCATCACAATTTTTCAGACACTTCAGGTTGAAACTTTTTTTTTTCTGTTGAGCTAGCAGATGGGTTTTTGCCAGCCTCAGAACCATGAAGAAAAACAAGCCTGGAAAACTTTCCTAAAGTAAGGCCTTTAAAGCACCTTGAACTTTCAGAAAGTACCCCGTAGTTTCACTGTCTTCAGCTGTGTTTAATGCTCCTCATGCTTCCCTCAATGGATGAAGAGCTGCTGTTCCTTTAAAAAGCAGGTTGTTAAAGTCATTGTCTCACTGAAGGTAACTTTCTTCTCTAAAATAATTACCTTTCCTCCTTCTTTATTTCAGCAGGAACTCAGGGAATGAGCTGCAAGTGTACTATGCCTCTCCGAGGAGCTATCAAGACTTCTTTGAAGCGATTCACCGTAGGGAAGATACTTTCTACGTGGTGTCATTCCGCAGAGTAAGTGCAGTAGTTGTGTCACACTGGCTTTTATTTGTGTCCACAAAATGTGACTTAGTCAAGGCTGAAGCTAAATTTGTTTCTTCTGAAGTGATGCCTCTGTATATCCTGTACATGGTCTTTGCAAAATATGCCCGTCACAGTTGGAAATGGAAAGAGCTTTGCAGAAAACATCATGGTGCCAGGGCAAGACAGCACAATATGGCATGAACCCTGTGGTTAAACACACATTATGGCTATTTAATAGGTGTATAAGCCTTTTGTGCCTCTGGGTATAGGAATAAACGTACCCTGTGCACAAATTATTTCTTTAAATTGTTAGATGAGCCCTGTTATATGCATGTTCACACCCAGCCATGGTCCCCCTGGGGCCCTGCAGATCTCCCTTTCCTTGTCTTAGGAGTGTTCTGAGAGGAGTCCCAAGGTAGTGGGGGACCAGCAGTGGCCACGACAACAGCTCATCCATCTGTAACCTGTTCTGTGTAAGAGCACACAGATAAGCCTAACTAGTCTTAGCAGTTCCTGTGTTGTCATAATTTTATCAATCCGTCGATGCCAGGGGTACACAGGTAATACAGCCCCGTTCCACCTGGTCCATGGCAACTTTTTTAATTTGTGAGATGCTTGCCTTTAGAAAAGGTCCAGGCAAAATAAAAATAGTGGTGCTCCTATTAGCATTGAGGCTTTATGCTGAGTAGAAATATGAGGTTAGTTTCCAGTCTTGGGATTACTGGGTTGTGTCACAAGGCTGGAATTTTGTTATTAAATGCTTGGCATGTTCTGCTGTTCTTTCAGCTAGCAACACAAATATAGCCAGCACCAGGCTCCACATATCCTGAGGACGAGGAGAAGGGAATGGAGAATAGAAGTTTTTCTGGAAACTCAGAACAAAAAGCTGAACAGTGTTTGTCTAGGTCTGCACTTTGGGGCCATTGCTCCAGTCCACCTGAATGCATGTACTTATACATAGGTCCTGTTTATGCTGTCAGGTTAATGACCTGGAAGTTGTCAGCTCTCATTTCAGTTTGCAGAGCTGTCCTTGGAAACAGTGTGTCTTGTGCCACAGAGTTTCTACAGCTTGGCTCTGCTCTACTGCAGGGAGAGATGCAGAGACTTTTTAAACCCATCTATGAAGTTTATTTGGTAGCAGAGCTCTCAGTGTTTCTGTTTTATGAATGAAATGTCCTCAAATTGAAGGCAGTTTTATGCATTACCTCATTTATTATCTTAACAGGGCAGACCTGATCTGGTGGCAAGCTCTGCCCTGAGGCACTTTTAAATGACTTGCTTGGATTCTTTTGTGAGTGCAGAAGAAAGGACTCCTGCACAGCCCGAGGGGTGCCATCAGCAGGGCCCCAGCAAGGGAGGTGCCCTTTCACCTCCTCCCGAGGACTGCTGACTTCATTTTCTTTGGACCACAATTCCCTCTTCACTGATGATTAGGAGCTGAGCGGGGACTGATTTCCTTGTCAGTTCACTTGCCTTGCTTTCTCTTGTCCAGCTTAGGACCCAAGGCCTGGAGATGATAGGTTTTGTTCCCTCTCTGGCTGTTTGCCATGCAGACACTCCCAAACACTTAATAAGCAGCCAAATAACGTAACAAAAAAACAAGAATCATCCAGTTAAAAGTTCCAGGGAGTGGATGGTTCTGGTATTGGTGATTGTCCTGCTCTGAGTGGGAGGTGGGACTGTGGAGGTCCAGAGATCCCTTCCACCTGATGTCCCTGAATCCTCTTTCCATGTATTTTCTGCTCTGTGTGTAGCATCACTTAACCTTGCATTTCTCCTGGATGCATGTGCTAAATTGCAAGAGGGCTTTTTTGTGTGTTCTCACTTGCACTACAGGATCTGTGCTCTGAGTTCTTTGGATTTTCTAGAAAATGGCATTTGCTAGGGCTACCCAAGCCTCTTATATGGTAGGACTCAGCCAGGGCTTCTGAAGGTGCAAGGTTGGAGAGCAAAGCTCTTATGCACTGTGTCTTCTTCTGGCAGTGCTTGGTACCTGTAAGACTGAGTTTTCCCATGATCTCATAAATTTTATTTTCTTTCCTTGCCCTGGAAGGCTCGCAGGTGTGCATATTTACAGTTGAGGTTTGCGTGGGGTTTCTTTTTCTTTTTTTAAGGAGAAGAGGAAAATAAAGTAGTATTTGGATCAGCTGAATCCATACAAAAGAAGCAGGGCTTTCACTCTGGGAGTCTAGAGAAATTAATTTTCTGCTATTGCCAGGGGAATCTCTAATGTAATTTTTAAACAAGAAGAAATATGCCATTAACAGTGAGTAAAGAATTCTTGAACGAAGCAGGGTTGTCTCCCGGCTCTGCCAGGCATCAGCAGCCAACATCCCTCGTAGGCAGGGCTCTTCACCGTTTCTTTCTTCAGATAGTAGCTTGGTAATTTTAATTCTTTTCTTGCTGCTTAACTTTTAGGAAGCCATTGTTTTCAGGAGTCATTTAGCATTTCAGGGCATTCTGCTCTCCCCGAGTGCTCTGGCACTCCATAATGATTGTGTTCGCACTGTGCCTCCAGGTTTGGGTTGTCTTTGAGAGCACATCCAGAACTGGGAGGTCCGTGCAGTGGGTGCCCAAAACAAGTTGCCTGGTTCTATGCAAAGGCAGTGGCTGTTTGAGCTCTGCTGGAGCACACTGGAGTCTCCAGTTGGTGTTGAACCTTCCTTTCATTTCTCCCAAGTCTGAGAGGCAGAATGGAGAGCCTGTTGGTTGCTCTGCCAACACCTTTGATTCCTGCCCTGTAACGTCTGTGATACCAAGTCTGCTTGATCTGTTGTAAACAGACCCTCAGTGGAGCACAGATACAAAACCCCAAGTTAGTTGATCCAAGGTGCTCTGTCTGCAGGGAATAAACACCTGGCTGCTGCTGCAGCTCTCCGTAAGCCTGGCACCCACACAGCTCCCTCTCAGAGCTCACATCTGTTTTGCCATACAGTATTCAGGCCTTGAGATTGTTTCTAGAATTACCTGGAGATTGTTTCTAGAATTACCTGAATAGCTAGTTTAATTTGAAAAGTAATTAAGTAAATCATTGGAGAAAACAAATCCCTTCCAATTTACTTTGGCCTGTAATGCCGCTTGGGATCGTTCCATTCTTGTGTGGTTGGGATCATAGTTTTCGCAACTTGGAGTGATTAACCAGTAGAGTTCTCCATCCTGGAAGGTTCAGTCAGTGACCCTTTGATGACATGGCTGCAGGCTTATTTAGGGACAGTGACATTTTTTAGGGTAAGAATGTTCTTAAGGAAAGCATGGTTTAAAGTTTGATTCACTTGGGAAATTCAGAGGACTACTGGCTTTATCTATTTCAGAGCACAAATGTCTCCTGATATCAAAGTTTGCCACTTGCATTTAATGCAGTGCATGTACAGTGTCTTACAGAACACTGCAGTAAAAAGTAGATAAGATAAGGTGCTTTTGGTTATTATTTGAGAGTGATGTGGCCCTATGGAAATCAATGGCAAAGCCTTTACCAACTTCAGTAGGACCAGAATTTCACTTGGTAAATATCTGCTTCAAGTGCCACAAACCATAGAGCTTCAGGGAAACCTCTTATTATGAATGTGAATTTCTGGTCCTGCAAGCCAACATCTGCAACGAGCAGTTAAGGGTTTCTCAAGTTCTGCAAACAATTTTTCACTGAAGTGATTAAGCCAAATTTAAATCAGAACTTTTGTTCTTTCTTTGTGTGCTGGGAATAAAAATGTCTAGATTGTGTTGTGCTTCTGTTGGTAATAAGCCTGTCCTGTGCTAATTGTATTTGGGATGATATAATTTTATTTGGAATGATATATTACTTTCAGGAAGCAAAAGATTATAAAGCCTGGCTTTGACATGCTTGTGTAGCAGTAGGTTGCTGTGCTGCACGCACTTCTGGCAATAATAATTTGAATGTATTCAGAGAGCATGAGACAGGTTTCAATTCACTGCACTCCTGATGCTGTCTGCATCCTGCAGGCAAAACTGCTGGATAAGAAGTTGGCTTCAGATGACATTTTATAGCCAGAAATTAGGTTCTAACATATACTTTTCTCCTACTTTGTTTCAGTTGACAATGGGTGGTTTTTACTGAACATGAAGTTTTCTGCTGTTGACTTTGTTTGCGGATTTCTGTGGACTGGGGTGTGTAATTTGGTCTTTCATTCAGATAAAATGCCCTGATTAGACCCACACAGTCCTGCTGCTCCTAAAGATATAGTAGCTATTTTATATGTTTTCAACCGCTGCAAGTTAATATGCAGATTTTTGAAATATTTTACAAACTCCCCTTTCTCTTGGGGAGCCTGACCTTAGCTATTGAGAGGAAAAAAAAGTTACTTTATCCCAGGATCTTAGGATTTTAAGATCTTGTCCTATATTGTATACAGATGCTGAGAATAATATGTGTTGAAAGAACTGAGGCTCAGGGCATGGTATCCATGATAAAATTGCCTGTCCTTTTCAAAGCAGAGGTCAGCCTTTAGCCTGTCTTCTCTGTGAGGCCAACTCTTGCTTCTCTGGGAAAATCTGAGAAAGCAAACAGTGTGTGTGATTGTGCTTCAGCGTGCCCTGGAGCTCAGTGAGCCAGCCTCTGTCAAATTACAGCTTCATTTGACTTTCAAATTTGAAAATCCATTATGAAAACCTCCTGTTTCCATCTAAGCGTTGATAGTGAAAATGAAGTCTGGCCTGCTGCATTCTTTGTTACAAATTCCCTATCTTTTGGCTAAACTGTGGATTCTCTATGTGTCAGAGAGAATTTTCTCCACCCAAAATCCCTGATGTCTGTATGAAAACAGTGAAGCAACTTTGTGTTTGGTCTTTCTCAAACTGTCATCCTTTCTGGTGTGGAAAGGGAGCAGGGAGAGATGACTTTCAAAGGGACTGAGAGGTGGTGAGGAGAAGGGTTCTCTGTGGTCTTCTGGTTACTCAGCTGGAGAAGATGTGGCTTTTGGTAGCATCTTGGAGCTTAGTCTAAAAACCTCCAGAGAGAAATGTAATAATCTAAAATTAAATCTAAAAGAGTATATTGGTCTCTAGAGCACAAGTGGCCTTACCTCAGTCCTGAGATTCTCAAGATAGTCATGGATGAGAACAACACAACTGCAAGTTTAAGTAAGAGGGAGCTCAAAACAAGTTAATTTGCTGAAGGGCCAGCAATTCCTTAAAAAGTGTTTCTATCAGTACCTTTTAGTATTTTCCAGCAAAGCCTGTGACTGTGTCATTCTTTCTCACTGTAAGGACATGCATTTGGGAGGGAAGCAGCAAAGGGCTGTGTGTGTGTGTGCTGTGGAGAGTGAGCAGACTGAGCAAAGGAGGACGAGAAGGAGCCAGGCAGTGAGACAGCCTGGATGTGTCGGAGTGGAAGCTGAAAAGGAGCAGCCAGCAAGTACCCACTGCAGTGTAGCATCTGCAGGGCAGGAGCCTGGCTCAGCCAGATGCAAACAGTGGTTAGGAGGGATCAGAGCAAGAATGCAGAAAGCATTCTTCTCTACCTCCCTCTGAGAAGGGAGGTAATGCCTGTCACGTCAAGTGCGGTTTTGTTTCCTTGGTATATGTCTATTCTGTTCCTACCTCCTACTTGGAGAACTACTCCAAGACATCTTGGAACCAAAGTCTTAGTCACTCTAATTTCTATCTTCTCGAGCCCCTTTGAACCCCACTGTCCTCCAAATAAAATTGAGAACCAATGTAGTGTTGAGGACAGATGTATAAGCAGAGACAGAAAAGTCACTCGAATATGTCTGGCATGGAGCAAAAGACGCTCTTGGGTTTTGTGTGTATAGTCTTGATTCGTTTGTCTTCTGTATGGTTGTTGGAACTTCATGAATCATATTAATGCCATCACTGAACTTCTTTCAGCCTTAGATGTCCCAGACCTAACTAATACTTTGTTATTTTTAAACTAGCATTTGGAAGGACAACATACACTGCAGATAATTATAGTGAAAATAAAACATACTGCAAAAAATGTCTCCAAAACCAAAAGTGGTTGCAGACAGACGTGACCAGTAATACTATACATGTATTTAAAATGTGCTGCATGCTCACAGACAAAGAGTTGTGGGCAAGAAGTAGAGAAGGATTGTTGGTTTTGGAAGACCTCTGTAAAAGACCCACTGCTTATGAAATTGGTGTGGACATAGGCTAGGGAAGTATAATTGGGAAGTATGGGAGATGTGATTATAAAGTGGGAGTGTCAGTAAAGGAAGTGACAGCAGTATCTCACTTAATAAGAATACAGAGCAGACAATTGCTGACAACAAAGTGAGCAGGAACACAAGTTTATCCACAAACAAGTAACGTGGGTTCAATTAGAGCAGACGGTGGAAATACAGCCCTGAAGAAGTTCCCTTCCTTCAGGAAATAACCCAAGTTCAATAATGCATTAATAACACTTTAATTATGCCAGATAATAGTGCATCTCCCTTTAGCGATAGCATGGTATTCATTGAAGAAAATTTTGCTCAGATTATTCTGAACATTTCCCATAAGGGAATGACAGGCTCTTGCTTATGATCTGTAGCAGTATTTAATTATGGGATTGATGCTGACCGAGCCCTAACTGTATAAAGAAAGAAATTATACCTTTCAGCTCTGCTGTAGCCAGGAAGGAATTGATTTGCATTCGGTAGGAATGAGCTGCATGAAAAAAAAAATGACCTTCATGGTATTTCATTTGCCTTGAATGATAGCATACACTGAGAGCACTTGGAAATACTGCTGCTTGCTTTCTCAGTTGGGCTTCACACTTTCACAGCTTCAGAAGTAAAATGTGAAGCATTGAGATGTTTTTGGTTTCATTAGGTAGTGGTTTTGTCCACAATAGAAATCCTACCTTTTAGCAAATGCTAATCATTGTAGTGTTAGATTTGAGACCATTATTTAAAATCTTAGGCACACTTTTAGAGTTAATTCTGGTCAGATTAAGTTATTTGCTTCCAGTTTGAATTAATCCTTTTGCCAGAGTTTTTGCTGGACAGCACACAAAGCTTTTTTTATGGAGTAAGAGCCCAGGTGTTATTATGAGTGTGTGCAGATTATTATCACCTCCCACTGGACCAAACAGAACACTTGTGGCTTCCAGGTTTTGTTTTTAAATCACTTACACTCCTAGGACAAGAAGTGTGATAAAATTAACGGTACATTTTTATCTTTTAACTGGCTTTGAATCTTGTAACAGACTTTAAAACTGCTTGAAAGTGGAACATAAAACTTGTTTTCTGGGACTCCTGGTTGCTTGGCCTATCTACTGGGCTGGCTAATGGAAAGGCAGAGTAGCAGCTGCAGAAATTCACTGGCTTCTCATAAAGGGCTAAGAAACATTAGGAGACACTTGGGCATGTAAATCTCCTCTCTATGAGCACTAGAAAGCAGAAAGGCCTTTTTCTCAGAATGCAGTTTTTATTTCTTCCTTATGGTTTATCGCCATATTGGGATGGGTTTGTTGCAGAACTGTATGGCTAAATGCTCTTTTAGAGAGTCCTATGTAGGTGTGTTCTACCTGTGTCCATAGCAGCTTCTCACCACTTAATTATTTTAAAATATACTTCCATACCAACTCCCAGTAGGGTGGACTTCTGTTTCTGATAGTTCAAGCCGAGATATGGGTCTGAGAATGTGCTCATTTTGCTTCATGCCTGTTATGGTTTGTTCCTCACCATGTACTTGGATAAACTCCAGTTTTGCCAGCTTAGTTGACAGAAACTGTCCAGCTTTGGGTTAGTGATTAAGAATCTGGAGTATCACGAGCTAAGCAGAGAGATTTTTCACTCTGGAAACCACTGTTCAGGAAATCCTCTTTGTGTTTTGATTGCAAATGTTAAAGTGTGCATGTGAATAATTCTGGCATTTGAAAATACTTCTGTCAAGACAAGGCAAAGCTGTGCAGGAGGGACACAGGCACAACTCAAACAGCGTGTGCACCATGAGGGTGCGAGGTAGAAATGGCCTGTCTGTCAAATCCTATGAGCCACTGCCCTTGAGATTGAGTTGGCAAAGTGCCACAAAGCTTTGCATTTCATCAGTGATTATTACTGTTCCTTGGTTTTCTTGAGTGTCTGATGTGTCAGTGGCCTCAAAGAGACGTTAGATCCGATATGAGGAAAGTGGTCTAAGCTGTGCATAGAGAGCTTGCTGTGTGTGAGGAAGGTACACAGACCTTCTGCTCTTGATCTAAGTCCTGCCAGGCTCCTGTGTCTTAAGCAGTGCTCTCCTCTGAGGCTCTAGAAGTGGACATTCCCAAGCTGTTCCTCAGTGTGGAGATTCCCGGGTTGAGTCACTTGTTAACATCTGGGAGGCCCTTGTTTAATCTCCTTTCCAGGAAACCAGCATGGAGCTCTTCTCCTTTCTCAGAACAGTCCTGAGCACTCGGACCTGGAGTTTTTCATCAGGATCAGGAACTCGGTAGGTAATCACTGGGCAGGTGATTACTGGAAAATGAGACTGAAAAGTGGCCATTTTCCTGTCTCAGGTAGTCTGGGAGCAGCATCTCTGGAAGGGCATCTCCTTAACATCAGGGAAATAACACTGTGGGTTTCTCTTTGCTTCTGCTAACCCATCTGTTTGGTATTTGCTAACCAGCTGTAAGCTGTAACTCTCCGGCAGGCAGCAGAGGTGCTGTGTACAATCTAGGCATGAAGTTTCCTAAATTCTCGGTTTCCAAAGTGCCAGCATAGAGAAATGTGTACGAAAATGAAACGGGACATAAACATGCTGTCATTTGGGCAAAAAAGGGACAGATGCAGCGGTTTTCTTGGTGTTTGACAAAATTTTGGCTAAAAGCAGTTAACTGCGGCTTTAGGAGAGTAAGAAGGTGTAAAGAGCTACATTTACAGAAGCAGAAAGAAACTCTTTAGGTTCGTGCTAAACTCAGGTGTGGTACTACAGATGCTAAAAAAAACAAGGGTGTGAAGGCAGCTGAGTAAACGGCAATGTCGTGACAGGGTATTTCCATTTCAGTGTAGAGTTGGCTAGTGTGGGCTTGGTATGGCAGTCCAGGAAGAGGATATTCCCCACAGCATGGGACTTGTCGAAAGGATGTAACAAATGCGTGTAAAAGCATGTATGTACTTCAGTCTCATTATCTTGCACGTGTGTGTCTGCAATCAGAAGAGTACAGCTGCAAACCTTGCCAGAGAGAACAACCTGATGTCCTTTAAGTTCCTAAATAATTAGCATTTCATACCCTACAGCACTCCCTCCGCTCCTCTGCTCTCCTGGCAGTTATAACCACCACTGTCCTGCAGAGTAGGACGTCTTTACGTGGATCAAAACTGTCAGTCCTTGTGACTTACACAGTCTCTCCAATGGCTGATTTAAGAATTTACCTGTTTGCTTATAGAAGTCACTTCCAGTACCTTAAGTCTCGTAGGAAAATAGACATCTAAGAACAAGACTGGTCCGGACTAAAAGAAGGAAAATAAACCCAGAACCCTGTACCTTGGCAGTGGCACCTCCTGTCTGATTCTGTTACAAGTCACTTCTATCTGCTTGTGGTGCTTTTTCTGTTTGAAAGTGTCCTGACAAAGCCTTGATGCAGCTGCTTTGGCCTGTATAAAGTTACAGTGTTGAATCTGGCCCATCAAATGATGTTGTTGCTGTGCTCTTTGTCTGCATTTCCTCTTAGTAAAGACATGTGCAGTTGTTACAGGGCTGTGTGTGCTTACAAACAGATTTCTCTGGGATCAGAGGGAGAGGGGGAAATGATTTGGAGCTCAGGGACTGCCTGGAGTTCATGTTGCCTTTGTGCAGGTCAGGGGTAGCTCTGCAGAGCAAGGAGAGGTTCAGAGGGCAAGAGAGAATGAAAATGAAAGGAAGCACATCCACCAGGATGAAGTAGCCTCAGGCTCTTGCTCTTCCGTAAACCTGCACATTGAGGACCCAATGAGATATTTTCATTGATGAGTTGGGGTAATAAAGTAGTGACTACACATATTAAACTGGCTAATGGCAAGCTGATTGGCCCTCCAGCTGTGTTGGAGGGGAGAATTAGGATCGGAGCCTTCAGGGCATCTGATATTTTGCAAAAATTGTGGTGAGACCAAGATGTTCAATTTTTTTTTTTTTTGGTAGAATTAAAACCAGTACAGTAGTAAGAAAAGATGTGAGGGCTCATATGGGAGCATAGTTCAGCTGAGTAAAAATGTTCCTATGTAACTGATGCTATCCACGTAGTAAAATCAGTTCTTTTGCCATATTATTTTTACCCTCAGTGTCTAAGAGTACTTACTCGTCTAAAAACTTCTATGCATCATTCTTCACATCTTTATTTTAGGATTAAAATTCCAGTAGAGCCTTTCTTTGGCCTGAAAGTCAAGTTTATTTTGAAATAAAAAAACTGGAAACTCCAGTAGCTTGGTGAAATGTTGTCAGCGAGGTGTTTCATTTTTAAAACTGATATTTATGAAAACAGGGCTTCTGTGGTTCTCTGATATGGTTGTATCATATTTTGCAGGATGTTTGCAGAAAATGTTGAAATCAGCTTGAGATTTCTTGTTTCATAAGCAAAATATACATAATTAGAATACTTGGAGGCAAAAGCATTTATTGTAATTCTAGATGTTAGTGGCACATGTCAAGTGAGAAGTGCACAGATAAATGCAGAGAACTGCACCCATTCATTACTGGTTGGTTTCACCAGCACCATCTCCCTGTACACCAGAGTTTCCAAATAGTCTTTAATGAAAAGGATTTCATAAAAATCCACTAACAGTCTTCTGCAGTATTGCCATTCTGGTTTTCACTTGCTAACAATTGCACTCAGATTCTGAATCCTCACAGAATCACAGGAGCGTTTGTCAGAGGGACCTCTTCAGGGCTTTAGTCCCAGGCAGGACCATTGTCAGCACTAGATCAGATCAACTGTGGCTTGTCTAGCTCAGTCTTGGGACATTCCAAGCACTGGGAGACCCTGTACCTCTGTGGTGACACACAGCAAGGCTGCACCGCCAGGCAGGGGAACAAGCCAAGTGTCCCAGTCCTCCACACATTGCTGGGGCACCTTGGCACGTCATCCAGCGCTGCAGAGTTTGGCTCCATTGTCTCTCTAACTCCCTTCTGGTGGTTGTAGGTTGCTCCTAGATTGGCCCCCTCATCTCCTCTTCAGCAGACTGAACCAGCCCACCTCCCTTCACCTCTCTTCACACACCATCTTGGTAGCCTCTGCTGGCCCCTTTCCAACTTCCCCGCATCCATTTTTGCCCAGGAGAAGAGAAGGGAACCCAAAACTTTGCATGCTTTTTCTAGTTATGTCTTACCAATGCTGGAAGAAGGTGACAAACTTTTCCTAAGTGGCCTGGTCGCACTTCCCAAATTTGGCTTAGGTTTGCTTATTCGTGGTTGTTCCTCTAATGCTTCCAGTTTTCTTCCTTGTTTGCTTTTGGGTTTTGTTCTTAAATCATTTCACAGATTCCAGTTGCTGCTTTATGGAATACCAGGCATCACAAATTCTCAAGCACCACATGTGAGGCTCCTTCTCCTCTCAGTGGGGGCAGAAAAGCTCTTCTCAAATTTTTCCTACCTATCCCAAACACCTACCATTGCATGGACTGAATTTCCTTCCGGCGGTGCCTCTCCTTCCGTAGCTTTTAAAGGGAGCCTAGACAACTCTGTCAGACAGCTAAAGCTGGAAAAAATTAATCTCACCCTAAGTGGGGAGATGAAAGGCTTCTATTTGCTGGAGCTGTTATGTTTAAATGTGGTTGAGCGCTGGCAAGTACTGATAGAAGAAAACATATTGCTCTTCAGGATGAGAGACAGTCCTAGCCTGAGAGCTATAGCCCGATGTGTCTTTCGAGTAGCGTGCAAGCAAGCATCTCTCTACATTTTTATCTTCCCAAATCTGACCTTTCACTCTCTTTAATCTAATCTGGTGCCTGTGATCTTGCTAATTCAATTGCTGTGGCAGACAGGCACTCACATGCACGGTCACGAGATGGACAAGGAGTGTGATGTTCTTGCACTGTTTTATATCCCTTTATCCCTTATCAGTCAGGCTTCAGACCAGGATCCAACTAATCTATTGTCACAAGAGAAGGCTTTTTCTAAGGAAAGCTGCAGTTTCGATCACGGTAAGTGCATAGTGCTTTCCCTCCATCACAGTGCTGTAAGTTTTGGGGGCTTGTGTGAGTTCCCACAGCACTGTAGTACTCTTACAATGTTCAGAATTGATGAGGTTTTTTTCTCTTCCCTAGATACATGAGCAGATTCCAGGATTTTTTAAGGGTAAAGACCAGTGAGTCATTTAAATGGTTCTCCACCACCAGAAAGGAGGGTTCCTGTGGTCTGTGTCGGGTCCTTGGTTGTGCATACTCTTGTCAGATCGCTCCTTGAGCCATTTTATTGTGTTGATGGGAAAACAGCCCAGAGACTTCAGGGAACTCTCAGGAGAGTCTGACAATTGCCAGAAGCCAGCAGAGAAGGTGCCAGGGCTGAGGGAAGGAGCAGGAACCCTCCTGTTTCGGGTAGCCATGGGGATTACTCACCCACCTGTAGGCTGTGCCCAACCATTCTGAAGTGTATTTAATGTAGGTTGGGGGTGATTAAGGAAGAATCCTCAACATCAGGCATCCAAGATCCATTTTGCTACCAAGTGTGAGTTAATCATATGCCTTATATATGCTTCTTAGACCATTTTCCATCAGATTGTTTTCTTGTTTTGGTTTAAGGGTTTTTTTAAAAGGAAACATTAAATGTTTATAGTCCTTTTTCCCTTATAAAATGAAGTCTGTTTCTAAAATGGATTTACATGTTTCTCAGCAGCACTAGAAATTCAAGCAGAGCAGACATCTGGCAAAAAAAACTGGACTCAGAATTAAGATTTAGAAGTGAAACTTAGCTGCAAGTGTGGAGAAGCAAGTTCATGAGGATGGGGTAAATATGAATTGTGCAAAGCAGCGGGCCAAAAAAAAAAAAAGGAAATTTCATCTTCATACTCTCTTAACTGAGAATGTTAGTAACAGAGGCAGTAACTTTTTTAACGTTATTTTACTGAGTATCTCTTTAATTAGAAGAAACTATTAATAGCTGATGAATCCGTAGCCATACAGATGTCCTGGGATCTGCAGAATGAGAAACATCTTTCCAACAATCATCTGTAATGCAATACACATTGCGCAGATTAAAACGCTGCTGTCGAATTTGGATTCGGCCCACTGCATCTTGGTGTTAAAATCTTGTAGTCTGAATGAACGGACATTTTGGGAAAAACAGAAGGCAGCTCAGCCACGGCCTGAGTGTGCCAGACCACCGTCCAGCCATCGGCAGCCCAAGGAACTTTGCCTGTCCCCGCTGCCAAGACGTGCAGAGACCCACCCAGGTCTGAGCTGAAGTCATTGCAGAGCTCTAGGTAAATCTGGGGCATTCAGGCAAAGGTGCAACCCCACTGCTGACTGGCAAAAGTGTTAATTTCCATGTTATCTGGTTGTGTTTCTTTCCTTCTCTTTCACGTTGCTTTATTCTTTGTGTTTGACAGTGCCATTTGCATTGTGGAAATTGTATTTATATAAAGGTAGGCTTTTATTCAACACTGACATAGTGTGGAAGGAAGGGGAAACCATTTTCTGCAGTGAAATCAGGGAAGGGGGAAATAGCAGATCAGTAAAGAAGGAAAAGCACCTATTTCTTTAGGTTCCATAGGAAGATGATTTTATAGCCACTTTACCCAGCAGGTACTGACAATGCAAATAAAACCAGGTGAAAGCAGTTTGCTAAAAGTACTGCTTGTATTTATATAACACCTTTCTGCCTGTGATCTATAATATCATGTACTGCCACTGCTTAAGAGGTGATTACCTCCATCTCAGTGAAGAGGAATTAACCTCATAGAGGTTGAGAGATTTATTCAGGTATCTTGAACATATCAGGCTAAAGGATGGAGAGGCGGGAGGAGATCCCCAGAAACTTAACTCACGGTCAGTTGCCTTTTCCAAGAAGTTGAGGGATAACAAACATCTCTAACACAGACTTTCCACTCCTCTGATGTATGTCTGTGTAACTGATTCAACTGCCACAATTAGGAAAAATTTGTTGCTAATTTCCTGTACATCTGCTGTGCTCTCAGAAGCAGCATCTCTCTGGGTGCAGATGAAAATCAAGCTGCCACTGTCTGCTCTTGGGCATTGCTGTGGTTTAACCCCATCCAGTAACTGAGTACCACACAGCCCCTTGCTCACCCCATGTCTCCCCACCAGCAGGGAGGAGAAGTAGGAAAGAAAAGTAAACCTCATCAGTTGAGATAAGAGCAGTTTAATAATTGAGCTAAAATAAATATGATGATAAAAATAGTAATAATTGTAATGAAAAGGAGAGAGAGGAGGGAAACACATGATGTACAGTGTAATTGCTCACCACCTGCTGACCAGTGCCCAGCCTGTCCCTGAGCAGGATCGGTGGTTCTTGGCTAACTCTGTATGTACAGAACACGACATCCTGTGGTATGGAATATCCCTTCGGCTAGTTCAGGTCAGCTGTGCAGGCTTCCAGTTCTTGTGCACCTGCTCGCTGGCAGAGCATGGGAAACTGAAAACTCCTTGATTTAGGATAAGCACTACTTAGCAACAGCCAAAACATCGGTGTGTTGTCCACATTATTCTTATATAGATTGGAAACAGAACACTCTACCAGCTACTGAGAAGAAAATTAACCCTATCCCAGCTGAAACCAGGACAGGCAAGGAAGGACAAACAGTAGCAAGCTGGGAGAATAGAGAGGAGCACCCTGAGTTTAGCTCTCACTAATTTTGGCGTAGAATTTAATTCAGACTATTACTTTATTCTCTTCTGTCATTAGCCTTGCTTTCAGTTTATTTGTTTACCCTCCCCAGTGAATATATTGTTGGCAACAATCACAGATCAGTGGAAGGATCAGGAAAAGGAGAAAGTCACAGTGCCTGTGAGATGTAAGGTGCAGTTGTCCTTTTGTTCTCTCAAAGCAGATCTAAATCCAGTACCTGATGTCCTGGCTGCAAAGGACATGTATGTTTTTTGCAGACACTAAAATGTGTTTTAAGATAAATCCCATGCTAGATGTTCGAATAAAGAATGCATCTGCTCACATTATGTGTTTGGGCTAATGAACAGTTTGGTCCCGTTGTGCAGTATGATGGATGCTATTTTCAAATAACTAGCAGCTTCTGCAAAATGGAGTTTTGCAGTCTGGTAGTATTTTGTCCAAAACTTTAAATGCATATTCACCTGTGCACCAGTAATAAATATAATTATTCTTGGCATGGGAACATGTTTTGGGTCCACTTAATAAGAGTTACCCTTCAGAATAAATCCTGCATCATGTGTCCAAATTCGGACCGTTTGGCTCTTTGGCTGAGCTGTCCAAGATGATGAGTTTGATGCACCAACAACTGCAGCTGCTTCTTGGCTTGCAGCTGTCTTATGTAGTGTGGGGGTTGAATGAGAGATTGAAACAAATTATGTCTGTTGCTGCAGAAGGTAAGAAGACAGTAATTTCATACCATGGCTGGATCTTGTGCCTTATGTGTTGCAGGATTGAACACACACAAATTGATTTAAAAGAGTTTGAAGTCTCGACTGTACTTAACAGTCACTTCTGAGTAGGATTTTAAAGTTCTCTTGCGTTCCCAACTACCTGCATGTGTGGGCATTTTTGCTCTGCAAGAAAGGATGGTTCCTTCAGCTTTGCAATGAAATTGTTCTGCCAGGAGCGTGTTCAGTCACAGATGTGTGACTTTCCATGGACTTGTGTATTCCTAAATGTTTCTCGTGTGTATGTAGCCCTGATTGCTATCAACATCTTTCTCAAACAGTCTTTTCACAAGAGGTTAAGGTAGTAAGAGAGGGCAAAGGTAAGCTAGAAATATAATCTTGACAGACTTCCAGATTTGAGAGCAAGTCCTTATGGATCTTGGAAATGCTGGTTAGAAGAGCCCTCTGGTCCAGCCTCTGTGTGAAGGAAGGCTGTTGCTGACACTGCATGAGGTTGGCTGTGGCGTTGTCAAGTGGGCTCTGAAGACCTCTAAGTATGGAGATCTCACCACAAAGTGAGATCAAAGTGTTCTAGTGCTTCACTGTCCTTTGAACTCAGTTGGAAGAGAAAGCAGAGGACAGCTGTATTAGCAAATGGATTTTGAACCGCAGTGTTATGTTGATCCAGCATTTGGAGAAAGCCTGGCATAAATTTATTTTTACCCATCCAGCTTCTCTTTCATGGGTAATCTGATCTAGAGAGAAACACGTTCCACTGTAAGGAGCGTGCCCATGGAACTTCATCATTTTTGTGCCCTGGTTGGCTCTGTGCTGGTCTGACAGGGCTGTAAAAGGCAGAACAGCCGAAAAAAAAGGTGTTTGCTTGTAGTAACATTCCCCACTTCAGTTTGTGTTGTGTGTGCTCTTTTGGAGCAGAGTCTCTGGCTGGGCAGTAATTCTGGGAATCCAGGATTTATCTTCTGTAGAAGAACCTGAGTTCTTGCAGGCAAATATAGAAACTCTGGGTTAATGTTTTGTGAGAGAAGCAAAGAATCTGGATTATATCCTTTTTGGTTTTACTGGGCTGTATTCACATGCCCTACCTAAATTACATGTTTTTGCAATTACAGATTGCAGTTGCAAAACTAATAGCCTGCAGATGCTATGCAAAGCCAGAGCTCTGCTGCAGTGAATTATAGAAGGAGGGGAATTTCTTTTTATGGGTAGTAGTAATAAAACAATTAATTCCTTTTGGGTCTTACAACTTCGTAAAATCTGCAAAGATAACTGACAGACTCAGCTTGGAGTTAGAGATGAACATGCATTTCTGAGCTTATATAGCCCCTGGGAAGGACAGAAAATGGCAGAGAAACATAATTTTCAAATAATTTGGAACAAACTTTTTTTTAATTTTATGATGTTGGTTTGACTGAGAGAGCCTTTAGGAGAAAATCTGATTCTTATCAAACATAATAGGAGGAACTTTTTTACCAGTACAATCTGTTTGGTTTTTTTTCCTTCACAGAGGCTCCGAACTGAGTTAGCTATTCACATAGACATACCTTTTCCAGTTTGGTTTGAAACTCAGCTAATTTCAACAAATAACACACACACACAAATTTTCAAAGCATTTTCAAGTCCTTAAAAACCTTCCTATATGATTTGAACCAAACCAGTTTGCTTAAACATAGAATTCTGTTCTTCGCATCCTCTTACTTCGCGTTTAGGAATTTTTTTTTTTTTTAATCTGCTGCCAAACCAAAATTACATCATAGCAAATGCATGCATTGTTCTTTACTTTCAGGCCAGCAAAGCAGTTCTGCAGACGAGCTTAATTGGCTGGATTTCTGTCCAGTCTCTGTCTTGTGCCCTCCTTGTTCACATGGCCTTTCCTTTTCTTTCCTATACAGATCAAAAAGGACAAAACTACAAGGAAGTTTATAATAGAAATAAAGTCCTAATGGGGTGTCTTCACCTCATCCTGCCTTGCAATCAAACTGGCTTTGCTGTGCCCCAGTGATGTATGCACATGCAAGCTTCTGTAACTAATTTCCTGGAGCGTTCCTTATCCACTGGGGAAGGATGATGGCATTTCATGCCTCATATTCGGGATGTGTTGCAGGTCAAAAGTGATATTCAAAAAGCTTGGATAAAAATGAGGCAGGTTCATCTTGGGTAATTCCAGAATGAGGGATGGGGAGCTTGAGAAGACCTGGTAATTTTGCAGCCCTGAAGTCACTTTGTTAACAGGATGAAGATAGATGTTTTAGCCTGAGAGATGGTTGATGGGCCTGTCTTCTGGAAATGTGCTCACGTTCCAGTTCCTGAAGGGAGACAGGGTGCCTTCTCAGAGGCCACTGGGTGGAGTCTACTGTTTGGTTAAGAGATATCAGTTAGCAGTATATTTCAGTGTTACCTTCAGGCATAATTCCTCCCCTTTGACCTTGTATTTTGAATAAAGGTATTGTAAACCATGGAAATAGAAAAACTGAGGAGTATAACAATATTTTCCACCTTTATAGGGCATCTGCTTTACAGCTGCCTCTTGTGCACCTACATGATACTTTGCATTATGGTCTGTTGTGTAATAGAAAGCTGTGTTGGTCTTTTCAAACCTTGGTGGTGTCTTGAGGTACCCTTGCATTTTTATTCTTACTTTCACAATTATGACCTTGATTTTCTACCTTGAGGGAACTGAGTAAGAAACCAAATGAAACAAAGGGTGTCAAATTAGTCCTGGAGGATGTGGGTTCAAACCAAGGAAAGGAATGCATACAATAGAAGTAGACTTGTGGAACTTCTTGCCAGAATGCATCACAGGTGCTTTAAGTTTACATGTATTCAGGGGAGAGAACTCTATTAATACCTGCTAAATATACAGAGGTCACCTTTTTGTTAGAAAATCTGTAGAACTGTAACTGAAAAGTGGCTGGAAGACAGGTGGGAAAAAGTGTCATATCTTTACACAGTGCTAGTTTCCATCTTAGCAAGATGAATTTCCTTGGAGTCAGAGGAGGACAGCATCAGCTCCCAGGAAGAAGCAGGAATGCCCAGCCCAGGACACGCAGGAAAAGGAAATCAGCAATAAAGCTTAATTTACCTCTAGTCACTGTGAAGCAGGGACCTCTGCTTTTAGCCTGAAGAGGTTTTTTTTTGTTCTAAAGTAGAATCGTATAATGGCTGTTGTTCTATTTGGGATCTTTGGGAAGTTAAGAGCTACCAGAGAGATGATCTGAATAAATGTCTAAACCTGAGAGACTTGCAGTCCATTTAAAAATCTAAACTGGTCACTTGAATCTCACCTCTGCTTTTTAGGTTCCTTCTAGCCTCTAAGTCAATGTAACATTAATTCAATCCCAAAGGAGAAGGAACAAAAATTAGTTCTTGCTTTACTGATGTTTGCTGTCTGTGTTTGTGAACTGCAGAGACACAGTTCCCAGTAGGTCTTTGTATCCTTAGCAGTCTCCATAACCTTTTTAGTTCTGAATCCAGAGGAGGTCCTTTGCTGCTGGTTCCCCTTTACACTGAGAAAACAACCCAAAGCTCGGCCCTGCTCAGCATCAGTGCTGCTATTGCACAGAGTGGAGGAAACTCCTCCAAAGGAAGCTTGTGACAGAGCGAATTTTCCATTCCTCTGAGGTCTCTGGGATTTTCACAGGGCTCTCTGACTCACAGCGAGGTGCTTTCCAGTTAGTTTAGTTTTGGAGCCCGGACCATATCACATCTGGCAGTAGCACAGTTTACAATAAAAGGCACTAAAGACTCCTTCATTAAAAGGTCTCTCATGTGGGAACTAAATTGGATAGCAACACCCTCTTCTGCAGGGACAATGACCAGAAAGTGTTCCAGAGTGCAGTTAGGTGTTATTTATAAAAATTTGTCTGAGAATGGCAGAAAGGTGTAATCTTACACTACAGGACATTGTATTGAATGTGGGATTGAGCTATTTCTGGTAAAACACTTAAATAAAAAGCACATCTCATCACTTCATTGCTGTGTGCAAAGTATAGGCTGTAAAAACCACCTGTGCACAGAAACACTGAGATTGGAACAGCATCAGGGTGAAAAGGAACACTTTTGGCAAAGTAAAAGCAGAAAAAGAATCTCTATTTCCACCACTTTTCGGAGGTTTCTTGTTATGGGACAATCTTCCACCCCTGCTCCATCCCTCAAAACAGGCTTAAAACAGAGAAAAATAATTAAATTCTATGATTAGGAGTTGTGAGTTGAATTCTCAAATACAGACTCTCTTCTTTAAGTATGCTGCAAAATCAAACTGTGTTAATGTATTCTAGCTAACCTCAAGTTTAATACATGTAGAACTGGTACACTGTCAAGTTAAGTTAAATGGTTACTGTGAAACCCAAAGTAGTAAAGCTACTGGAGCCTCTGGGGATGGGCTGTCAAGAGCTGGTGCAGAGAGGCTGAGACCTTGTGAAATTTTATTGTGGGTTTTCTGTGGATTCCTTGCTGTCGTTATCCCATCTTTGACCTGCTCCCATACTCATCTTTGCGTCTCACGAATTCCCTGTAAGGATCCATGATGAGGTGAGTAAATCTGCTTGGATTTATAAGGTCCACCTTAAAAAAACCAACCAAACAAAAACCAACCAAACAAAAAAACCCCACACATCAACTTTAAAAACAAGGCGGATTTACAAAGTTCGTGGTGTGGTGGCCATGAGTCACAGTTTGTTTGGAGGTGTTAACTGGTTTCCTCTCCTTTTTCTGCTCTTAAAACCATCCCCATGCTTTTCGGATATAAGGGTCAGACTGAAATGGTTTCAGAGGCACCCTCCCCTCCCCTCTGCAGTTTTAATATCCACTGATAGTGAAGGCAATGTTGCAGGAACGTCTGGCATTTTCAGATGGACCGGTGTTGTATCCAGTGTGGTGTAACCTCGGGACACCATATGGTTGCCATCACCCAAACAAATCAATAGTGAAATTATACAGCCATTTCCTCTACAAATTTGTAAACTTTCATACACGTCCTCTTCGAACTGACAGAGGAAACCAGAAACAGATACTCCAAGGCCAGATCCCTGTTTACACCCTGATCTGTGCCATGTGCATTGCAAGTTCTCTTCCCTAGAGAACAGCCTCTTTTCATGTCTGGAGAGCTGCTGAAGTCCAGCTCTGGCTGTCCTGAGAATGAAGCTCCACCTTCAGAGGTACCACTTCTCAGTTAGGAGTCACTTGCCAAAGCCTGCGGTGCTGCTCAGGGCAGGGTCGGTGGCCTGTGTGGGAGGTCAGGACGGACACATCGCATCTCTGGCAACAGCTGACACCCTGAAACAATTATTTTGAAATTTTTAAAAAGTGTAAGACCTCTGGTTTATGAAAGATCTGTCAGCCCAGGGGTTTAAGAAGTCCAGCTCCTTGGAGGATCTGTATTCCGAATCAGTCTCTGAAGTGGCATGCAATTTTTTGGGCCTGGGAAAAAGCACATTTTTGTTTCACATTCTTTGTATGGCTGAAAACATGCCTCGGTAGAAGGTCCAGTGTCATCTCATTGACTTGAAAGCCCTGAAGATGTTCAGAAAAAAATGGGTTTGAAAGACATGGATTTCGTGCACAATTTTTTTATGATCAAACAAGCACTTGATTTCTATCTGCTTCATCTTGAGATCACTAGATGTGGTCAGGTGGTTAATAGATAAGCTGTTAAGCTGTCAGGAGATGTTGAACACTACTAGAAGTACCGCTTTTAAAGAAAAATGGTACCCCCAGGAGCTTTGGGAAGCTGCCAGCACTTCAGTGGGATGTGGGAAGCTCCTCAGCCTGTATTGGCAGTGGTTGTAATGTGGTCCCGGAATCACAGCATGAAGATCTGGGCTGGAAGAGATTGAAGCATGATTCCCTGGGAGACCTCTTAGTCATAAAGAGAGATGAAAAATGCCCAGCTACAGTGTTTGTTTACTGTAAGAAGTCCTGTGAAGCTGCTGGACAGGGTGCCCTTTGGCATGCAGAGGCGCCTGGCTATCTGCCCCCTCTGCTCTGGCAATGCCTTTGTTGGTCGCAATATTCTAGCATGTAGCTGGTCTCCAATGCAATGGTAAAGATCAAATCTCCTCGTCAAGGCAAATTGCAAGAGCACCACATTAAAGTTTTCCTTTGGTGTTTTACTCCAGTCTCCTTGGAGCTTTTATTCCTGTAAAGGAACAAATGTCACTTGTTTTCACAAAGGTTGTCCTTAGTTGGTCAGAGATTGATCTCTTAACGAAGAGCAGGGCTCATTCGGACCTCTGCCCAAAGTCTCTGTGGAAAATGAGGTAGGGGCTGTCTTACAGGAGTGGAGTCTTGACTTCCACATGGATCACATCTGTACTTTGCAGGGTGACATGCTCCAAACCAACTGGGAAGGGTCAGGCTTGGTTTTGCCCTGCCATAGCATGACAAGCAGTGTTCACACTGGCAGATGTGATAAATGCGCTGTAACAAAGCACATCTAAATCAAGTTACGTTAATTATTTTCTGGTCTTTCAATGCTTTTTGCTCAAGACCCTAGAAAAGGCTTTTGAGAAATGCTTATCCATACCCAAGCACAACAACTAAGAAGGTAAGAAAAATCTAGGGGAATTGATTTGACAGATAGTAACCTCTGGGATAGGAGGAAAGACAACTCATGCTGAGAGTGCAGAGCCTTGCAGGGCTGGAAATCCGTTCCTTTGTGTCCCGTGTCACTTGGGTATCCCTCAAATGCATGCACATTCCCTCTAAACATTCCCCATAGCTCTGGTAATATTTTCCTCCACCGTGGTCATACTGTGAGGATTAATTCCTTCATGTTTCTTTGAAATGGAGGAAGAGCTCAGCAGACTGCCTGCAGCGAGGTGCAGTGGTGCTCCCAGGGAGATGCCAGTAGCTGAGGGGACATGCACTGCAAAAGCCAAAACCAGCAATGTTGCCAGTTCTATTAATTTAAAAGCCAGGAGTCCAGCTTATGAAGTGATGATAGTTTAAGAAACAAAATTAAATCAAAAAGATCCATTAATAGCATGGTTTTTCTCTGTTTAATGCAACTTCGTTGTATGCAGTGTTGATGTTTTATGTCCTTTAACTATGAGTTAGTAACAATTTTTTTGTTTTCCAAATGGAAATTAAAATGCCTGCATATTTTCATGTATGTAGGTAGGAGGGACTTTAAGTACCAAACCATATGTCACGAGGCTCAGGCTGAAGCTACAGGAGCAGCCTGTATATTCTAGCACGGTAGAACAGGATTTCCATTGCCTTTTGGCTCTGGGGGTTAGAGATACATGAGGCTCCAAAGCTTAATCCCTGTTAGAGCCATGATAACACTGATCTTACATGTAAGATGCTTCAGAATCCTTATTGCAGTTCCACCTGTTGTTGAGTCCAGAAGCTGATCACCAGGCATTGAATTAGCCAGCAGGGTAAAGATTCAGTCAGGAAATTCATTCTATAGGGGTGCCTAATTTCTAAGTGTTTACAGCTCTGATTAACTATGTTCTAATAATATTCCTGGATGTTTTGTGGTGGCAAGGACTTAATAAACGTGATTATTAATCAGAAGTTTAGCAAGTAACGTCTTCATAATTTATCCCCAGGAAAAATGTGCTTCAGTGTTCCAACTTATTAAATGAAGGTGATGTATTTGTGGCTGGATTTTTAGTATCTATGTCTGTATTTATCTATTTGTCCATCTCATCTGGCTTCATTATCACTGAACTGTAGAGATATCAAAAGCAAAATGAGAATGCTGAAGCTGGGATCTCATTTGAAATATTGTCTTTCCAGACTGATATTTTTCCAGTCATTCTGCCAGAAGTCTCCATCATCTATTTAAATTGTCATCTAAGTGCAACTCTTGGCCCAAGCCAAGGCCATCTGTTGTTGGGTAATAGTTGTGATTTATTCTGCCTCTGGTTGACACTCATGCTCCTGGGCCAGATGCTGACTTGCAAAATTTGCTTTTATTAATTTTCAGTTTTATACCATGTGTTAATATCACAAATAGCATTTTAATTTTAGACTTTTTTTTTGTCTAGTGTTTAAAATTAGGGATGAGTAATAGTATCATGCCCCTCTCTGGAATGCAATTCAGCATACTTGAGAACAGGATAGGACATTTTAGAAATACATTCAAACAATGTTTCTAAATTTCTGCTTTTTTCCTAATCACTAATCTCTATGCTCATTTTGGTAGCATATAAATAATTAGTAGCAGTTTGGTTTTAGAGCTGACTGGCTTTTTGTATGTCTGTTTTCTCCAGAGTTGGTGTTGAGTCACTGTGGGGTTGTGCAGCAACTCCAAAGCACATTTAGATAACAATAGTGAAGTCCTTGTGGTAGTTTTTACATAAAGTAAGTAAAAGTGCCATTATAAGCAAAGCTAAGCCAGGATAAATTAATGCACCAGTCTTCAGATAGGTTAGCAAAAAATAGTTGTTACTTGTAATGATTCTCAGGTGTGCAGTACTTCTGTTTTGCTAAGTGATGATGGTGTGGACTCTCAGAAACATTGAAAAAGAAAAATAAAACAGTATAAGTATTTTTAAGTGATGCTAAAAATAGTCATCAAATCATGACAAAGGGCATCGTTACAAAATGTAGTTGTAGACATCTTATCTTTGGCCTGTTCCCTTGGGAACATTGGATTTCAAGAGCAGTTTTTATGTAAAGTTCATTGTCTTACTAAATGTTGTCTTAATCTTAGTGGTTCAGAAGTGAAATGGGAATTACATGTGTGATCTGAGATTTATACCAGAGTGGTTTTATAATTTTGGTACCAAGATGTTTTTTACAGGCATTCATTTAAGTAATGTTTTCTTCTCATGGTCAGTCATTTGGGTTTTTGAGGGGGAAATTTTTGATGGGAAAAAAAGAGAGTGATATTTCTTCAATTCTGTGTCTACAGAATATCTTGATATATTTAACACCTAACTGTAACTCAGTTCCCTGAATCTTACACATAACAATGTAGTGTTTAGATATTAAAATGGCAAAAGTACAGTTACCCTGACATTAAGAAATTAATAACTGTGCCCTGAAAGAAGTCTGATTCAGTCTGCTGAAAAGATCACCTTGGCCAAAAGTATGAGATGTGTGTATAACTGTTCTTACATGGGAAACCATGAAATGAGATGGGCCCATCAAACTTGCCTCTGCTTTTTAACCATGTGTCTGGTTCTTGGAAAGCAAAAGGCAGATGTTCTCTTCCGGTTTTAGGGCAGTTACAAAAACCTCTTGATGAGTTGGTGTCCACATATTTGCATAGTTACACCTGCCAGCTTCTATTCTTCTCAGGGACACTGGGAATGAATTGCTGGGATTGGGAGAAGGGCAAACACAGGGGCTGGGAAAATAAACCTTTCCATTAATTCTTTGAGACCTGGAAAAGGTACTTGGTGATTGGCAAGTTTTCGTTTCACTTAGAGCCTGAGCTATAAATTTAAACTCAATTTGACAATTATACAAACAGCCTTTTGTTCCTAATTACTAAGAGAGAGCAAACATACTTCCTTCACAATGCCCACTGCAAGCTGAGACAGTGCAGTGAAGCTAAGTTCTGTCAGGGAAGCTAAACTTTGAAAGACATGGGAAGGTTCCCCCATCCTTAGGAGTCTTTCTTTGGTCCAACTGGATCAGCAAAGCACAGTAGTATGGGAGATGCCTGGACTGGGGCTTTCGAGTTCTATTGATAAGGGAAGAACCACATTTTCCCTTCAGCAATTTATGTTCAGCAACAGCAAAAAAAAACCAACCTGAAGAAAGGCTGCATTTTTCCTTGCAGGTCAGGTCCATATCCAGAGTGTTTCTTGCAGATGCAGCTTCCACTGCTCAGACCCAGGGTAGTTAGTCTGAGCTCTGCTGTCTTAGGGCAGCACCCAGGCACATCACAGTTGAGATAGGATACTAAAGCACAGCTTTACCATCAAACTTCCTTGGGAAGGTTTTGTCAGCAGAGCTCGTATTTCACACTCCCCATCACAACTCTGACCAGTGAGTCCTACTGCACCATGCATGTGGTGCAGAGCTTGACAGAGACAGCAAGATGACTTCGAGTGAACGGTGCTGCAAATAAAACTCCCAATGCAGCAAGGTCCTCTAACCACATGTTTAAATATTACTGAAGTCAAGTTAAATTACTTCAATCATATATACATAAGTACTCAGTTGAATGAGGGCTTAACAGTAGTTGCCATCTCTTTCCACATGATCAAGGCTTTTTTATATTCCGCTGGATGCGATAGGGATTTCTTCTTGGTTACACAGCATGAGCAACTGCTGTGACTTTTGGAAGACTTCCACAACGATATGAATTTTCTAATCTGTTGTAAATAGCTCTATGTGGAATGCCTGTAACACAGAATGGAAAGGCATTTTCCCAGCTCTGTACTTTCAGAGAAGATTTAACACATCTTTTTCACTGTTTTCCAGGACCACCTGTTATTGCCAGCCACCACACATAATAAGACCAGAAGGCCGAAGATGTCTATAGTGTTGCCAGCTGTAAACATCAATGGTAAGTCCAAAACATGAAAGAGAACGATAAGAGAACAATTTCAAAGAGGTGTGCCTGGAGTGTACATGGAAAGCAAACTTAGACCAAGTGTGTGGCATTATAGCTTTGCAAAAGAAGTCAAACAGGTCATTACTTAGTTGCCAGGGTCCCCTTGAATCTGCAGTACTGGCAAATCACCAGTGCCTGGTGGCCCAGACTATATATGGGATGGTTCTGCAGTGTCTCATTCTGGCTCCTTCAGGAACAGAGGGGGTGCCATCCAGTCATGCTGATTTGTACACAGCTGGTTAAGGGTTACATGAACACGATTTAACTTCTCTGGCTTGGTAGCTACAGAGATCCCCTTGACCGTGGAGACTGTCCTCATCTTCTCATTTGTGTTCCTCCTACGCCTGCTTAGCAGGGCAAATTCCTTGGCCTTGCTGGTTTGTTAGGATGCTGACTGCCTTCCATCGGCTTCCTCAGCTGTTTACCACTCTGTTATACAACACTCAGTGTGAGTGGGACCTCTCAGCACTGCATGGTCAAGATTAATAATCATCATGTTACAGTGCTGCAGGACAGCAGGGAAAACAGCTTTGCAGTGGGGCACAGGCTTATTAGTGCACAGAAGTGTTCTTGATCCACATTTCAGTCCCACATAACAGACAGGACATGGCCTGTACAAATATATCGTTAGTTCCTATGGTGAGGAACTGCCAATTTCAGACGTGTTTGGGGCACAGGCTCATTGTCACAGTCATCAAATGCATTTGTGAACCCTTTAACAGTATAAATTTTACTTTCTGAGTAACTCTGCACATAATGCTTTTTTAAAATGTCTGTGTTTTACAGTACATGTGAATCATAAACCCAAATGTTATTGTTAAATTGGAGCATGCCGAAAACATTATCTGATGATGTGAATTTCCATAAACTAAGGGGGAAAAAATCAGTTCAATCTTTCAGCATTTTGATAATTACACTTTCCCATACAGTGCTGTCGAATGTGATAATCTGTACAGCTGTCTTAGGGGAATTTTTATGAGATGTATCAAAATTATTTTTGGCATTTATCTGCCTGAAACTCCCTTCTTATGTCTATTACAAAAATCCTTTTCTGGCTTAGCTGAATTATCACGTGCAACTGGGTACTTTATTGCTTGAAGTGCAAACGCTATTTCTAAATAACAAAGTATTTCTTCTTAACAGTTTACTTAGTCCTGTTTCACTTGAAATAATTTTTCAGTTGTTGGAGTAAATATAATTTGGAAAATATGCATCAGAATCCAGTGACAAGTCTTATCCTTCATTTATTATTTCATTATTATGAAACATTGTGAAATTATCTTTTCTTGAGTTCTTTGGGATTTTTCTTTGGAACATCAGCATAATCCAGGAAATAAAAAAATGTCCAGGGATTTGGGCAGAGATGTCAAAACAGATGAGACACAAGGATAGCATTAAGTAAACAGTGGTGTCAAACACCGATTCCTGTCTGACACCCAGCCAGGTATTAGGAACAAGATGCACAAGAAACAGTTGGTAACTTGGCTTGATTTTCATTTGACTATTGGTAGATAACCTAAAGGAAATTATTTCCTAGAATTCTGTCTGGATAAGAACCCATTTGTCTCCTTTGAGAATATTCTTCTCCGCCCTATTCTCCCTCTGTGGGGAGAGAGCACGTCCTGAACAAGCATCTGGAAGTCAGCTGACAACAAGGCTTTCCTCCCAGCTGTCTGCTGTTCTTTTGAGCCCACCTTAGTTCTTTGTGCACCTGCAGAGAGTTGGCTGCTAGAAAACAATGGGTCTCCTTGGGAGAAATTGGCAAAACTTTCAGTGAAAGAGCTTGTCCCTTTCTGCCTTTCCTTGTGCCTCAACCAGATCTCTGTGCAAGAAGGAAAACCTTTTCTACTGCCACTTACTTGCCCTTCCTTTTTGCTGCCACAGCCCTGGCAGAGATGACAGGACTGCAAGTAAAAGGGTCTCTTTTTTTGAAACTTTTTTGGAACTTCATGACTTGCCTTTTTCTGCAGGGCCTTTTTCTGTGTACTAAAGTTTACCCATGGAACTGTTTCCAAACATGAAACGGTGCAGTTGAGAAGCAACCCTTTGAATTACTTGGACAGTCTTCTCCCATCAGGACAGATCGTTTTCTGGTCACACTTTGATTGCTCTAGTACTTTCTGAGCTTCACTAGAGACTCTGCCTTTAGCTGACTTGAGCCTTTCTCACCACTGGCTGCTGGGACAGAGAACAGGTACGGACAAAGATGAGAAAGTAGGAATGAGTTGGCAGCTTCTGTCCTACGTGGCGCTGCATGGAAGTTCATGACATGGTTCTGCAAGACTGGTCTGGCAGTTGCCATCAGTGTACAAAGCAGAGTCGAGTTTACAGTCTGAAGAGGTTTTCTGTGAGGGAAGAGTTGGGGTAAGCTCGGCCACTGGCAGTCCTTGTGCTGTGCAGGTAGTGGCAGATCTTTGTAGTAGCCATGTGCGTGCACACGTGTGCAGTCAGTGAGGTGGAAGTTGAGGAGAATGGTACTGTACAAGGCAATAACAGTACATGATTAAGTTTCAAGATGAAAACTTGATTTCAGGTCTTCAGTTGCCTGTATGTTGGAAAAGAGTAAAAATGGACATTACTTGTAGTCTTCTGCCACATGCTTCTTTTCCCAGTCAGCCTGAACCGCCCATGCCCCGCTGCAGGCTTGAAGATAAGCCAGACAGATTCTCACTGAGGGCATCTGTGCAGGTGCAGAGAAATATATTTCAATATTTAAATATGCTTAGTGTGTTAACATATGTTAAATACGTTTAATGTATTTTTTTTTAAGTATAGGAACTTGTTGCACGTTTGTACATGTTAATCCTCTCCCTCATACTCTCTTTTCCTTCCTCCCGCCCTGTCCATAGCCCCTTTCCAAGCTTGCTGGGCCATCCCCCAGTTCACAGTCAATACTAGCTGTCAGCTCCTCCATGTCTGCTTCCCTAGATGCTCTTGCAGCCCTTTACCCTTCTCCCATTTCCCTGCTGGCTGCTGTCCTGTGGCACAGCTCTGCCCTTGTCCTCTGCAGCCAGACATGCCCAATTCTGACCTGCCTCTGCCCAACATCAGAGCCCCAGCATTTGTGGACACATGTGATACTTGCAGCAAATCTGCCTGATGGTACCCAAGGACCTTAGTGTTGGTAAGCCTGGAGGGAAAAAAAGCGGAACTGTGGAGTCCTAGTCCCACTCTACATGGTTTTGGAGGCACCACTGGTCTGCCTTTTGGAGGAGTTATTCCAAGAAGAAATATCTTGCAGTTTCTCATGGGAATGAAAACCAACTGCAATTTACAGTTAAACTCCAGCTTTTGTTTTCAAGCAAATCATGTTTGTTATGCTGGATTGCAACTATTATTTTAGAAATCTAACTATGCACAAGAGACCATTTAAGTCTCCAGTAGGTTTCATTCCTAAATTTGCTTTTATTGTAATTCAGAATCTTGTTGGCTCATTACACCAATACCAAACTGACATATAGGCAGTGCCTTTCTTGAAGTTTAAGTGAAACCATCTGCCATTAGCCTTCTATTTATTTAACTGCTGTAAAAAATGCGGTGGGTTATGACATCGATCTTTGGATCCAAATAATCTATGGAGTACAGCATAGCTAAGCTGCTCTTCCTACCCCAGGCACAAGCCTTTTTTTCCCTGCAGAATGCCCGCAGCTTTGCAGCACAGCACACCCCACTCTCCTCTCTGCAGCACACAGAAGTGAGAACGTGGGTACAGCCATTCAGTGCTGGAGATTCCAGTCAACATTTGGCCCAAGAGCCCCTTCCATTATCCCCTAGGATTAGGTGAGGTACCCTCACAGCTTGCTCTTCCTCTTGGTAGGAGCAGCTGTCAGTGTCTGTGCAGGTGTGTAATAACCAGCAGTACTGGTGGCCTTAGCAGCAGCACAGAGACCAGAAGGGCCTTTTTTCTTCTTAGGATCCCTGTGCAAAACAGTTCCCCGAGCGTGAAAGTCCTTCCATCCTTTGTTCTCTCTAAATTAAGGATTGGTGTCTGCACTCTCAGCCAAACAAAAGTGAGAGACCTGATGAGAAAGCCCCTGGTGCAATCTGAGGCTCATTTTCTTGGAATTGGCAACAATGACAGAGAAAGTTTTGTATTTTTTACAAATATTCTGGATGGGTCCTCAGTCTAATGTAACCCAGCAGGGCTTGTCTTCAGTCAGCTGTTTGTGTGCCTGACCCTCTATGTCTTGTAGGTTTCTGTGTTCTTAAGGAGCCCTGTTCTTTTAAACGTTACATTTTTTCACAAAACATAACATCAAAATAAACTTCTAAAGGCAGAAATGGAATGGGATAGTGAGTTTTGCAAAGTCCATGTGCTCCATTGTGTTGGCCAACTTCTGACAGTGACCACTTCCCTCAGCTTCCCTTGTTAGCATCCATCATCATCATACTGATGTAAAAGACTTCAAAAGTGCTCTGAAATAATTCACATTCTAATTAAAAAGGTGAAGTGGTAAGGCTTTTTGATCAAAACTGGAGTGATTTCTGACATGAAGCTGCATGATTATTTGCATGCAGCTACAAAGAACTTCCTTCAACTGACAGCCGTGTGCGAGCAACTCACAGATGTCCAAGGCTGGTAGCAAACTGTCTGTGAAAAATCCACAAGGCAAACAGAACCCACATGGGCTGAGAAGGAAAATAAAAACTAAGGCTCTTTGGGAAGTGACAGTGTTCTGTAAGTTCCCATGTCTTGGGGTTGAACAAATAAGGTCTTTCAGCTTCCTCTGCCTTTCAGGGTCAAGCAAACAAAGGATGCTATTTCCGCTTTTCAGAGCAAGAAGCAGAATTCCCAGTCAGTCATTGAGGAAGGTCTAAAACAATACATATCACCGGCTGAACAGCAGCTGACTTCCCTGAAGGTTATGGCTTGATGATTTTGGGCGGCCTTCTCTCTCACTCTGAAGAGCCTCAGGATGGTTTCCAGGAGGGTAAATGGCTGTTGTTGGTTCATTCTTCTTCTTGGGCTTGAAAGCCAAGTCTTGGTGCCTGTGGCTCCCTCTCACAGCTGCTCTCCTTGGCCCCAGACTGAGATAGCTCATGCCACTCTAGCAGGCACAGAGGACACATCTCTTGGGTACAAAAGCATGATCCATAGAGATACTGCCCTCATTGTTTCTGCTTTTATATCTGAATTTAGCAGAAAATGCTGAGAACTCAGCACAGCCCTACAGGCTATAGTATGAGCAGAAAGCTCTGGGCACCGTGTGTGTGGGGTTACAGCCTATCTGTGAGATGAAAGAAGGGTGGCTGCTCAGGTTTTGTAGGAAAGTCACTAATTGTTTGAAACTGCCACTCTTCTGCTTCTTGAGCTGCCATCTGAGGAATAAAAGTAATTTGATGAAGTCTGACCAGGGAAAAATCAGAGCCAGGGTTAGCTCTTGGTTAGACCCTACTGCAACCGCCAGTCACTGAGCCTGGACTGAGAAAGAGGGAGAATCTTCTGTGTCCTCTGTGCAGCCATGGACGAGCAGGTATCAGGTTACTGTGGTTCTCCTGGTACTAGGATGATTTGCTAATGTCACAGATGTATTTCTGCTCTCATGCTTATATAAAGCTGTGCTGCAGAGGTCAGGATTGAAGTGATGGCAGAACATATTTTATTGAGGAATTTTAACAACAGATTTTAGTCATCTTGTAAGATGCTGCTATTCTTACTTCTCTTTTAAAAGTGTCTTAAAACTGCAGTTTGTCGAAAGAGAATACTCCCTCAAACTTTCTTACATTTCTTTGAACATCAGAATTGATCATTGCCTAGACTGAACCTTAAAAAGAAGTTTTCAACAGCATTTTTTGTCTTTGAGAGACTGCTCTCCTCAGCCATTGTCTGTTAATATATGTTGTCTTTGACAGGAAGGAGAAGATTAAATTATTCAAAAAAGTATGAAAGAAATCATTCAAGAATCTGTGCACAAAAGTAATGGAATCTGTGTCACTTGAGTTCATGTTTATTTAGTTAGACAGGAAACGATCAAGAAATGAAATCATAAAGGCTTATTCCCTAATGACTTTTCATAACGAGCTGTTTACCTAAATTGCTAAATGAGTAATCTATTTTTATGCATTCAAAATAACAGGAAGGTTATTTCAGAGGATCTTCACTGTCTTTTTGCCCCTTAGTTAATATGAGAAAGAATATCTCATGGGTTTTGATAGAGCAGGCCAAGCCCCAGTGTGACTGGCCTTCCCTGTATAGACGGGATAACTGCTCCAGATGGCATTTCCTTGGGAACACACTGTTCATGAAGGGGGTAGAGAATTAGTCACAAATTAATTGGGCCTCGTGCTTAGTATTTCCAATTCCAGTGTTGAGCTCTTACACCAGATTGTTTTTTCCGTATAAATGACGCACTTCTATAAAATTCACAAAGTACCATTAAAAAGAAACCCGTGACATGGGCTGGCAGTACTGATGCCAGTATGGAGTTGCAGGAGGAGCCAGGTTGGTTTGAACTGAGCGTGAACTGTCTAGCTGCAGAGCCCCTGTCTCCTGGGTGTTCATTATCCCTGGATGCTGACGCTCCTGTGGAGATACGCTCTCCCACCCGGCTTCAGAGCTGTGCTGTGCTGAGAGTTGTGCAGCATATCCTAATTCTAGCCTCAAGCCCAGCCAGTCTGCCATAATATATTTTCAAATGTTGTAAATTCAAGATTATATAATTCCTCTTAATGTGAAATTACAGGTGGCAAACACAGTTTTATGTTTGTGATACGTAAGCCAACTCTGATAGCTCTTTATTTCTGCAGTGTTCTGAAACATAATTATCCATAATGAGCTCACCCTGTAAAACCATGAAAAGCTGCAGCAGAGCTGGGAGAGGAGGGTCACATTTATGAGTTCTGTCTTGAGAACATTACTGGAGTAAACCTGGAGATTAGTGGAAAGCACAGCAGTCCCAGACTGTTTCAGTGTTTGGGTTGCAGTCTCTAAGAAGATTGCTGCCAGTTGGGCCAGGAGGATTTTGCCTGATCCTCGTATTCCAGGTCTTGTCCTCCATGCTGCAGCTTCACTCACCTCTTCATCCCATCCTCCTTACCTCTGGCGCTTCCTGGGTGTCCTCTGGGCTTGGAAAGTATTTGAAAAATACATCCTGAGCATCTGAAGAAAATTTTGGTCATTGACCACTTCATTGTAAATCAACTACATCCATCCTGTCTTAGTCTGTAGTAGCTCCAGAGGAAGAGACCGTGGCACAAGTGCCTTCTGGGTGAACATGGATGAAGAAACGACTGTCAGCCCCAGCTGCCCCTCACAGTGAGAAAGGAGGCACCTCTGTTTCAGAGCAGGACTTGTGCATTAAAGCTGTAAACCTCCTGCTGCTGTGGCTGAGAGACAGAAGTCTTTGAAAGGGACGTCTCCCTTTATTAGCGTCCTGTGTTCAGACAGGCACTGCAGCAGTTTTATAATTAACTGGCAAATGCACTGAATCAGAGAAGCTCGTGTGGAGGAAAGTACTCACCCCACACAGGCAGAAGCTTCGCAGAGATGGTGTTAGAAATACTCTTCTACGAGCAAGAGCTGATTGCAGTATCTAAATAAGTGAGGTAACTTTGTGTATCCAAGTGAGACAGGTGGAAAATTCAGCTCACTCTTTGGACACCGTCCAAACTGTAACGACATTTTAACTGTAAGTGAATACAGGCTCTTACCAGCCTTCACTGTTAAATCAGTGAGACACTTTAACACCAGGATACAAGTGATATTCAGTGATAGAGAAGGTCCATGTCAATGAGAATGTGATACTGCCTCTTGAGAAAAAGATTAAGTCCAATAGTTAAATTAAATTTATCGGTAAGTGCCTACAACTTCAAATGATGAAGTACTTGCTACAGTTCAAAGGTAAGGGCTAAATAAGAATAGGAAAACATATTAAAACAAAAACAATTGGGGTGAAATGCTGGCAAATGTTATGAAGATTGATGAAAGATTAAAAGCTCACTGCAAAACTCTTTAGAAGTACCCTAAAAATACAAAGGGCTTAAGTAACACATTAAAGTCAATTCATAAAAGTAAGAAGATATCTTTTAAACAATAGACATTGTAGCCAAATGAGGAAATAAGAAAAAAAAAAGAGGATGATTTCTGGTAGACTAAATGTCAAACCATAAGAAGTCAAGCCAGAAAAAGGCACTAAGAAACAGCATGCCTGAGGCATAAAAAAATAATAAAAACATTTTTCAGAGGAAGCCTGCCAGGGAATCTTTAGGGCCTGTGGAGGACCAAGGTGTAAAAGAGCACTTAAAGTGGAAGTCAGCATTGCTGAAGGGAGGAGCAAAGAGTTCCTGTGCTGGTGTTAACCACTGAGGCGATATAAATATCAGAGAAAGGGCAGGTGACAAGAACAGCAGACTTTCAAAAAATGTCTTCAGGAACTAAAGCTGGCAGAATCTGTGAGAGCTGAGTGTGTCCTGGTACATACAAAAGATTTTCTCCTGGAGAGAAAAGTGCTCCATCAGAGGCCTCAGAGGGACAGCAAAGATAAGGGAGGTCCCTCCAGCACAATAACATACATGAATGTTAAAAAGAACTGGAAAAAGGTACTTCTTCGAGACCACTGAAAGAAAGCTTTTGTGTGGCAAGAGGGAAGGCTCACTTCTGGATAAGTATCTCTCCAAAAGGTGGAAAGAGGTGGTCACATTTTGCAATGAAGGGGTTGTTCCCAGCAGATTCACATGTGGGTCTGTGCTGGGCAGATGCCATGGCTCCCAGTCCCTCCCTGCTTGTCCCCCTTGTCATAGGACAAGCCCTCCAGCCCTAGTTCTTGAAAGAAGTCCTTACGGGAATCCCTTTCTAGGCTACTCTCCTGTGTGCAGTTTTTTGTCTTGTAAGTGGGTATGTCTGGATTTGCAGGCAGTTTCTGGGAGGTTTGTTTATTCTTTTCGTGCCTCCCAGGCAGGCATGGGATGGTTCTGACTAAGCATTGCTCTTTCTCCAGCCTCTCTCCTTCACTCCCAAGAGTTTTCTGTGCAGCAAAACTCCTTTGACCCTTGTCTTTGTTTTCTCTTCTGGCTTTTTCCTCTTGTCATTAGTATTGCCACAGCTGGTTAGATTTAAAATATAGTCATCCTGCAGCAATGATACCCTGCCAACAACACATATATTGCACAGCCAGAGCTGTCAAAAATGTCTCAGTTTTTCCAACAAATACTCTTATCTGAGGGAGATTTAAAGTAAGTGCCTGTGAGGGTCAACACTGGTGATTCTGATCTTTTCTTCTTGAGATGACCATCGGCTCCCTCTGCAAAACGAGAGCAGTCACACCAGATCCACACTGGGCCATCTTCTCTGGAGCTCAGGGAAGCTCCCTCTGTAGAGGGAAGTGACTGCAGCAGGAAAGAAGATTGGAAGGGGAGGTGGGCGATCAGGTGGGAAGTGGTTCCTGGAAAGAGCCAGCTTTCCTTCCCTCTCCCTGAGACCTCCCACTCTGGACCAGGTACTGCAAAGCACTGTCTGGCACAGATTGGCCACTGACCACATTGCCCAGAGGTGCTGGCCTTTTCCGAAAATCACAGAGTGGTGTAAGCTAAGGCCATGTGATGTTGCTCAGCCACAGCCAGTGCTGATCTCTCCTCTATCTCATTATTTCCTGAGGAGGCCACAGAGAGCTTTCTTCTTTCAGTTTTCTTGCTTACCTCTCATGCCTGTAAATATCTCCCTTGGATATCCCCTGGCATCAATGTTCCAACAGCTTAAACATGGAGAAAGACCCTGTCTCCTTGCTGTCCACTCATGGCTTCTCCAGGTGACTTTGATCCTGTGGATCCAATATTCCAGACCATGGCCCCTGTTCCTATACACGTACAGACCCTGCAGTCTGGCTCACAGTCTGAGAGGTGGTCAGAGACCTGGAGACCTGAAATGCCCGAGATCTCCCTTAACCTCTGTCTGGGACTGAGGACAGCTGAGTTCGCAGAGGTGAGATCACTGTGACTACTTTGTTTAGAAATAGTTCCAAGTGGGAATTTACTTCTAAAAAGAGAAGTTATTTGGGTCACAGTATAACTTTCTCCCTTGCCTCAAACAATCCTGTCTAACAAGCAGATCTGTAAATGTTTTAGGAACCCTGCTGCGTTGTTGCAGTGAGCGTATTTTTAGTCCGTAACGCTGCTTCATTTATATACTTATTTGGTAGTGTATATCAACCCTTCAGATGGAAACATTGTCCAGATGTGCTGGGTAGGACAGTCAGGGCAGCTCAGCAGAGATGAGACGGAAGATTGCAGAAGTGACAGTGCAGAGAAAGCCCCTTGAGGGGCTTTATGTCTGGGGACAGCTGCAGCCCTTCCACAGGCCAGCGCCAGAGCTGCCACTGCTGCTGGTGCCCTCATCCTATGAACTTTGTACTGCCCTAATCACAGTCTTTTGGGCCAGGGCAGTATAAATTGTGTGAGTTGGTGCTAAATCATTCTTACAACCAGGCTTTAGCATCATCAGCTCAGCCCAGCTGGCACAAAGCACCAGGTACTGGAGCATGTGTGGTGGCTCTTTGAAAGCTGCCTTGGTTCCTGCTGCTGTGGTAGAAGGGGCTCCAAGTGTAAATTAACACTGACACAGACTTCGGTGTCTTTGGAATCTGGTGTGGCAAAGCAAACTTTCCCATTAGAAGGAATAGTAGAAAGTATTAAAGGTGGGGGTAGCTGTTCAACAAAGATTTTAAGAGAGCTGATGGGTGTTTACCATCTTATGCAGAGGTGATTCCCTGGCACCTATTTTGACATCAACTAAACTGTTTGCATGGATAGCAAATTCACTCTATGCTATTGTCCATGAGGAGGGGATGCTTCTCTAGCCTTACTGTCAAAGACAGGTAGTTAAAGATGAGGCGAGTGTCTTCCCTTCCTCTATCTTACCAGAAGAAGTGAGGACATGTAATCCAGATCTATGTGGTTGACAGTACCTTAAGTGTGTATTCAGTGGGCACAGTAAATAGAGAGATAAATAGAGAGCTAGGCAGGTTCTGATTTCTTTTACAAGTCACCAACTAAGAAACCAGCCAGTAGATTATCTACTGCAAAGGCAATAGGGGTCTTAGGAAAGAGTCTGAGGACTGGGGTCATCAGGCCCTGAATATTGGTCCCACAGAATATTTTTCTGTAATCCACTGTGGCACTGCCCAGAGTAAGGTAAAATTCACAGTTGTTCTGGTAGAATAAAGCTCTATAAATGTACCTCAAGCGTGAGTGCACCTTCCAAAAGCTGTAAAGCTTTTCCATGGTGTTTGGTTTCAGCTTGAAGCACTCCAGCAAGCTCAGGTGGCCTTTCAGGGGAGCTCTGCTTCAGCCTCAGTGCAAACTGCAGTTTTCAGAATGAGCATTTTCCTGCAGCTAAGCTTTCTTGAGAATGTGTATGTAAGTGGGAAAGGGTAAATTACCAGAATTACATCTTCTGTCCTATGACTGTGTCCATGGAGAGACAGTTGACATCACCATTTGTTCTTAGTGCATTACCTGCTTTTGAAGCCCCTTGCCTGTCTTCTGCCTTTCTCTAAGACAGCATTTCTTGCAGAATTAGGTGCCTGATCTCACAGAACATATGAACAGTCAACTGATGGATACATGCCAGTGCTCCTAAGGGGAGAAAGCGGACTTTGGTTCTATGGCCTTTCTAATAAGACACTTTTGAAATTCTCATGCTTCAAATATGAAGACAATCTTCCATCATCTTCAGTAATTTGTAACAGTAGTTAATACCCTCAGCCTTATTTTTGGGTTTTGCTTTGGACCACAGACTTCAGCTTTCATCTGTGGGATCTTACAACATGGGTTTTTATAAGGGGAGTTGCCGCAGGCCCTGGGGAGCAGCACTGGGAGTTAGGTTTCTGTTCCCTAGACCAAGCTCGTGCTGGGAGTTTGGTACAGCCCGTGAGAGCCAGTGAGGCTCTTTGGGAAGGTGCAGCCAGAACAGCAACGCTTGGCACAACTACCTTTGCTGTTATTTTGAAATAGTCAATCATCTGAAGCATGGCTTTTAAACCTGTTAACAAATAATTAACTGCAACGCGGTCTCTTGGCCCAGCAAGGATAGCATCTTAAGCCTGAGGCTGTACCGTGTGAGAAACTCTATGTTCTGAACTTCAAAGAGGAGCAGTAAATCTATTTATAAATCCAGACACCTCTACAGGAGATCCGTTCCTGTGTTTTCACTTACGTAATCCCACAAAGCATCAGTCATACGTAATTCAATACAATAAACTGTAGAAGTCACTCAGTGTCAGCGTTGCTCTGGGCTACTAGGCAGCCCTGTGTAATGCACACTGGCAGTGCTGACCTTCCAGCCAGCAAAGAGCAGCAGGCAGCAGCCTGGGGCTGTCAGTCCTGCTTCACAGACACCCCTTTGCCTCCCCGGGAGGTGTGGTGGGTGCGCGCTCAGCCAGGGCAGTGTGCGCTGATCTGAGCACTGGCTGTGCACACTGACCCCTCCAGAGATGAGCCACACTCAGCTGGAGAGCTCAGCACCCAGCATGGACACTCTGGAAAACCCGCCTTCTGCTCCACTGGTGTCTCCCAGATGTTGGTACTGCTGGATGGCCCCGTGGGAGGGGAAGGAAAGAAAGCCTGACCAGGCTTTTTTAAAACCTCTGACGGAGGAATCACGGGGCAAAATTGTTGGCCTGTTCTGTGATATTGCCCTCTTGCTCACAAGGGCTTAGAACAGCAGAGCTCCAGTCTTGAGCAGGCACCTGCATTCCCAGAAAGGCAGGGTCAGAGCCATGGGGGCAACTTCAAGCATCTGTGCAGAGCAAGTGTTAGACACTCCATATCTCGATGGGCAGGCAGTCATCCAGCCTTTCCTTAAAAACTGCCAGTCAGGAGTTCCTCTGGTCTCCCAGGGTACTTTCATCCAGGGTTTGTATTTCGTTGTCACTGGAAACTCGGTAAAAGTTAAACCTGTTTCTCTTGAGTGGGGCTGATAGTTTCTAGTCCTGTCATGCTGTTGGCTTATGCACAGTGATGCTCTGCAGTTCTCAAGCTTTTTCTGCAGGGCTTCTGCCCAGCCCCATTTTTACTCATGTTTTCCAGTTCCCTTGAGCATTGTGCTTCCCTCTGGCCATGGTTGAAATGCATTCTGAAGATTTTGGACAGCTTCTCTCTTTTATCAAAACTGCAGTCTCATCCAATCCAACCACTCCAAGATGGTTGAAATCTCTCCAGTTCAGCATCTTCCAGAAATCTTATAAGTACGTTCTCTATTCCTCATCCAGATCATGAAACAGTTTAATGGCATCAGACTCAGGACAGAGCCATGTGGTATCATTTTTTGCAATGACATTGAGCTAGTCTTCCCAAACATGAGGCTGTGCTGTATTCAGGTCACGTTTTCCTGTTGTTTTGCTGAGACCATCACAGACCATGGATGTTCACAGAGCATCAGCCTCTCCACCCTCTGGACTGGGGTTAGCCGGGAAGGGCTGCCCCATTGAGTTTGGCACGATTTCCAGACCACTCCTTGAAACACAGCTGGTCCAGGCGCCCAGCAGCAGCATCAAGTAACTGCTGTTTCTGCAGAACATCCCCACCTCCTCTTCTAAGTCAGTTTGGAGCTGATGGTAATGAGAAAGGCTGCTTAGAAATGCCTGTAGTGGGAATTGAGCCATTCCTGCTACTGCCCCTCATCTCTGTGAGATTAAATCCTTTGCAGAGGCTCTCTGCAGCAGCTCTTCATCAACAATACCTTCACCCCAAAAAGGGAAAGAATCAGATGCTTTCTTTAAACCTACCTGTAATTCCTGGGCTAAGGATTTAGGCACTTTGTGAATGTCTGAGCTGGGGGAGTGTGTCCCCTCCATGCCTGCTGGCTGGAGAGGCTCATCATGAGCATGATTATTCCCACCTGTGGAAGCCTAAGAAGACACAGCACCTCTTGCCATGGGGTAGCAGGACTATGGCTTACTTAATCATGGTGCAGGTAGTCACAAGGGAGCCTGTGTCAATGCTGGGAGAAGCAGGATCTCAGCTGTCCAGAATGGGCAGAGCTGGTTGCCATGCTCCCCACTGCCACCCACACAGCACAGCTCCCTCTCTTGCATGGGCTGCTCCTGGTGTTGCTGTTCTCCTCTGTCTTGTGCAATGCCCAGGAACCTAATGATAGGCTGCTGTGCTGGCTGCTGTGGGCAGACACAGGAAACTCTTCCTGCCTTACTAGAGGTTTTCCGGGTCTTGGCCGCTGTCCCATCCCACCTCACCCACTTGTGGCTTTGGAGCACTGTTTCTCACACAGCTGGGGTCCCTGGGGTCCTATCGACTGCAGCATGAGAGCTCAGCAGCTGTGTCTCCAGGGGAGCCCATCTGTTCCCATTTGCTGTCTCCAGGCTCTTTGCTCCCCTGTGCAGCCCCCTGTCCTGAGCAGCACCACCAACCCCCCCTCCTCTCTCTGGTCCTGAGCCTGGTGGGTGGGAACCAAGAGCATATCTCTTTGGGTGTGCTGAGAGAAGGGTTGACCTGGAGGGATGGCCCTCCTGTGGGGGGGACCAACTGGGGGACACAGCACCTGAAGTCATAGCAGGGCTTTATCGGCAGCACGGCCTCCAGGAGGGACGAGGAGCTTGCTTGTCGGGGTCTTTGGGTCAGTGGCACAGAGACATGCACAGCTGCTCCTTGCTTCGGTGTCTCAGTGGCATATACAGAGCATTTTCCATTTCATTTCTTGCAGGTGGGAGCTTTGATTTCCCTTGCAGGCTCTCAGCCCCCCTAACAGGGGTTTGCTCCTGCTTTTCATTACTATACCAGACATACTTGATCTAATGGCTTCTACAGGTGGCGTGGGGTACAAGAGGGTCCGACCATGGTTGTCAGCTGTCATCCAGAGTCAGAGTTAATCCAGGAAAACAGTAAAAATTAGTAATGTATATTGCATTCCTCCAATCCATACGCTTTCCATTAGGTGATCTTCCATCCTCCTTAGCACAGGAGGAAAACCCTGCCAATGGCAGTCTTCTGACTCTGAAAGGCAAGGATTAGTTGTGCCTGGAAAGCCGAACTTGCATTCCTGGGCACACTGTCTATGCAGGGAGTAGTCTCCCACCTTTAAATCCAGGCAGCAGATGCTGGCCATGTGCACAGCCTCTGCCTGTAAGCCCAGGAGCTTCTGCAGCAGCAGATGTGCCGGGCCTGGGGCCACATGGGGGTAATGCAGCCGGGGTCCCTTGTGCTGGTCTGGGTCTCTCTGTGTGCGGAGATCTCTCCGGGTAGTGGCCTTACCCAGTGTCACCACATCACCCAAGAACAACAGCCAGGTCAGGACAGTAACAAGGCACAGTTAATTCTTTTGAGAGATCACATTTTAGCTTTTTTTATTAATAACCTGGTGAAGAAATTCCTCTAGATCCTCAGTGTCAAGAGGGTTACACAAAGTGAAACATTCAGCTTTCTTAAATAAACCTTATCTTCCATCACCCCCACACTCTAGTGGCTCAAGAACAACAGTTCTGTAATAAATGTCATACAGCGCAAACTCCATCAGTAATTATGTGCAGATGAAGGAGGGGGAAATAAAAGACATGTTAGTTTCTAAATGTGGCTGCACATGCTAAGTGTGGCCTGGGCCTTTGAGGTGTCACAAGCAGGCTGGGGCCACGTTGTGTGAGGTGGAGCTCCATGTGTGGAGCTGTATAAAGGAAGGGAGTTCCCCCCCACCTCAACTCCTGCTCCAGACAGAAAAAAGGTCCAGAAAGCTCTGCTTTTGGCACTGTTGGGTCACTGGCTTGCAAGGCTAACTCTAACCTTGTTTTTATCCTTACTTTTGCAGAGAATGTGATCAATGGGCAGGACTACGAGGTGATGATGCAGATTGACTGTGAAGTGATGGACACCAGGATCCTCCACATCAAAAGTTCATCTGTCCCTCCGTACCTCCGAGAGCAGCGCAGAAATCACACCGACACCTTCTACAGCTCGTCCCCCTCCGTCCCAGAGATGCCCCATGCCCTGAGGGCCACTGTCAAATCCATGCAGTAGCCCCTGGTTTAGCACACGGCCGGTGCATCCGACATGCAGCAGGTCCTGCTGCCAGACTGAGCCCCTTCCCTGGCAGGGCCCTGAGGCTCCTGGCACATCGGCACAGCAGGGGCAGTCCCCCTAAGTCCATTCCTGTGCCTCACCCTACCCAACCACCACATCCTGTCCAGGGATTATGCAGCTCAGCCCTGGGGGTCCCATGCAGCAACGCCTGGTGCCAGAGGTGTGGGTGAGGCACCGCTGCAGTCCTGGGGTCGGCATCAGCAGTTGCTGCCGTGGGGGGACATGGGCCATCCCTGCTACTTATGCACTGTCCAAAACCTTGAGTTGTTTTAATTTTTGTCCCTGTTAGGCTGCCTCCTGAGGTGGGGTGCTGAAACCTGGTGTCCTGCCCAGGGACATCGCAGCAGACACCCATGCTTGAGATCAGGCTTCTCTCCCTGCAGTGTGTGATGGGCAGCAGCAGGAAGCAGTTACAGCTGCAGGGATTCCTGCAGCCCTACACCCCGTGCTGGGCCAGCCACCCAGCTCTGGCCCTGCACCCCAGGAGCATCCCTCCTCTTCCAGAATGGCTGTGCTGGGCCTGACCAGACAGCCCTGCTGTGGTGGGACCCTCCACTTACAACTGAAGCACCACAAGCAGAACAGCCCACACTGACAGGGCAGTGCACACCCCTCCACACACCTCCTCACCTACGTGTGCTCTCCTGCACGCTGCTGCTGTCTTCCCCAGCCCACGTGGCTGCTTGGCAAAAGGCTGGGGCTTGGCCCAGGGGAGGTGATTTAATGCAGCAGATGCATTTGTAAAGCTTTTGGTTTCTTGGGTTTGGTTTCTTTTTCCTGTTTTTTTTTGTTTGGGTTGTTTTTTGTGTGTGCTATTTAATACTTTTCATTGCTAACAACAGCCTGTGGAGCAGCACTGGCCCCGCTGGGGCAGAAGGGCTGCTTCAATTCAGAGTGACACAGTCACAGCAGACACCCACAGCACCTTCCCCTTGAAACCACACACACATAACATGCACTCAGCCCCACACACCCCTCTCTGCCTTGCCAGCACTGACAGCCACCCGCCAGGCAGTGGGAGATTGTGCTGTTTGCCCCAAACATGGAGCTGCAGCCAACTGCTGCTGTTCCTAAACCAGTGTGGAGCTCTGTTCAGTCTGTCCCATGTTTGTCAGCCAAGCCCCAGCCCGGAGCTGGACCGAGGGGCTGGGCACTGGGGTGCTCAGCTGGGATGAGATGCCAGCAGAGCATCAGCCTTGTGTAATGACTTCAGCATGTTACAGTATTTTTCTTCCCCTTTGCAGTTCACACAGAAGATGATGGGCTTCAGTTTGCCAGCCAGCTGCCTTTCCTTCATGGTCTGAGCACTGACTGGCTCATGCGGGGTTTCTAACTGAATATTTTTATTTGTGTGTGTGTGTGTGGCTGTTAGGAAATAAAAGCTGATCCAGCAGCAAGGCAAACAGCTCCAGGGGCAGTGAGGAGGAGGATGAGGAGCAGTACACCCCTGTGAAGTATGTGCCTTGCAACAGCATGGAAAAACTTTGCCCTTTGCCACGTACTCGGCGCAGGCTGCGCAGGCCCCCCATCCTCTCGGTGCTCGCACGGCTGGGAAGCAGCCGGGCTCGGCAAGGGGTTTGGCTGCGCTCCTTGCACCAGTGCGTTTTCCTGGCCCCGGCCCCACCTGACTGCGGGCCAGCTCACACAATATTCAAAAATAAAAACCCCAGCAGTGCCCCAGCCAGAGGCACAGCTCCCCTGCAGTCCCAGGAAGGGATGGCTGACTGCTGGGGGGGCATTTACTGGGTTGGCACAGCCCAGCACATTGGGAAGGGCTGCCGGTGGAGGCTGGGGGCTCGGGACTGCTCCAGCACTGCATCCTCAGTCAGCACCATGGGCTCCAGTGGTGGAGAGCATCTCTCATCCTGTGTAGTTCTGTTCTCTTGTCCCTGGCACTGAAGGCAATAAAATCCTTCTTTTATTTATTATTAATATTCATTGGTTTTTGTGCTTATTAATACTGTTTTCTTTAGGCAAATGACTAGAAAGCCTGTGCTGTGTCTGCTGTCTCTTGGACTGCAGCGTGACTCTGCTCAGCACAGCATTGGCACTGCCCATGGCACATGCACCCAGACCCCCCTGCTGCTCCTGGGGAGGGCACCCTGCATGAGCTGCTCCACTTTGCCAGTGGAGCCTGGCAAAGAGAAGGCCACGAGGGTCTCACTGCAGCCCGAGTGACCCCAGGGCAGCTGGCATCACAGAGACAAGCTCTTCTCAGGGCTGGACACGGCTGTATCCCTTGCCCCAAACCAACCAAAACCAAGGCAAAACACCCCCATGTATTTCAATGCACCCAAAGGTGCAGAGCCAAAGAAAGCCCCGAACAGCTGCAAAGGTACTGGATCCTTTATTACTGACAGCAGGTAAATACAAGATGCTGGTGGGCAGGAGGTCAAGGGCCTTGCCTCTGTGAGGGGATCCCGATGGTCAACAGCGAGGACGAGGGTAAGCACGGCAGCAAGAGGCAATGTAGGAGACGGAGCAGCAGGGCAAGGGCTCTCTGGCCCCAGGAGCTCCCCCAGCCCCACAGCCCCCCTGCCTGGACAGCCCAGCACCCAGCTGAGCAGAGCCTTCGCCCAGCAAATGCCAAGGGGGACTACTTTAGGTTACAAAATGAACAAACAAAAGCCATCTACACGTATTTACAGCATCCCCCTCCTGCCACCAGCTCACTCCAGGCGTGAATCAGGGCTCAAGGTGCACCCGAACCCCCCGAGGGGTTTGCAAAGGGCAGAGCCCAAGCTGGAGGGGACAGTCCTTGGCATAAGTGCCAGCACCAGAGGCTGCTGGAGCTGTGCTCACAGCCCCATTGTACAGCAGGATCTCCAAAGGGAAGCTGGGAAGATGGTCCTGAGAGACGGGACATTCTCACGGGACACACAGGTGCTCCACCAGGGCAGGCAGACATCAGCATCCCGCTGGGACCTGGTGCCTGCAGCAGAGAGGCCAGCTTTATACTGGTTCAGGGTATCTTGCTGATCATCTTTAGCTAATAACATCATCAGGAGGACCATGGCCACCTCCTCTTCTATGGGCAGGAGAGCCCATCTGGCCTTCCGAAGGAGAACCTCCTTCCCCTGGGAAGGAAAATCAGAAGCAAGGATACAGCAAAGACAAAGGGGGTGGTTCTGGCCTGGGGATCGATCTACAATCCGCCATAAAAAACCAGCTTGAAACAAAACCCATCATTTACTCTTCGATTTGTACAAAATAATAATAACAATAAAAATAATAATAAAAGGTGCTGGTGGCCCCTGGCTTGCAGTGCCCCACTGTGGTGGGGGGTGGGGGGTCTCAGTAGGCAAAGATGACATGGTAGGTGACTTGGTGGCCATTGTCCCAGGCGTAGAGCAGGCGGTCCTTGGGGTTATAGTCTATCTGCGTGGTGTAGGCGTACTCGTTCTCAAAGAGCAGCCTGGGGATGATCTGCGTGTTGGTGTGCGTGTCAAAGGCGTAGGAGATGTTGGCATTCCTCTTGTTGTAGCTGTCGACCGCGTACAGGACCCCACAGATGACAAAGCAGTTCCCGTAGAAGTTCTTCCGCAGCCCCGTCCGCCACGTGGTCTCCTTCTGGGTGCTGAGGTCGGCTGCGTTCAGCTTGCTCAGCACGATCACCTCCTGGTTGAAGCCCTCGTAGCTGATGGCTGGGTAGATGACCCACAGGCCGTTCTCGTCCACAGCGAAGTCCACGTCTGAGTGGCCTCGCCACCGCCACGGGGTGGACTCCTCATAGGCCACGTCGTGCAGCATGGCCCAGGCGGCCACGTACCGCTGCTTCAGGTCATACTTGATGATGTTGCGCGTGAAGGCCCGGTTGTAGTAGAAGGAGCCATTGTAGACAACGTGCCCCGTCCCAATCCAGCTGTATGGGAGCTTGTAGGAGTTGCTCCAGCGACCTGCGGGGCAGAGACACCTTGCTGGTGAGACCCTCCCTCTGCTTTGGGGTGGGTGGCCCTGCCGTCAGCACCCCGTGCCCCCAGCTCTGCCTGCGCTCCCTCCACGGCCACCAGCTGCAGCCTGACCTGCCCCATGCTCTGAACCCAGGTACTGGCCCAGGAGAGGAGGGTGCCCACGCGGATCACTCCCCCATGATCCACTGTCCCCGGGAAGGAGGATGCTACTTGGATCAGCCGAGCAGCAGCCAGTGTGGCATCGGAAATGCTGCAGAACCCACCTTGCTTGAAATTGTCGAGGTTCCTGAACTCCACCAGCGTGTTCCCATAGTAGTAGTTGGTGACGTAGATCCGCTCCTCCCGGGCCAGGGGATCCTTCATCCAGGCTCCCTCATTGCGCCCATAGGTGTTCTGGGTGGTGGGGCCCGAGATGGTGGACAGTGTGTCCTTGCAGCGCCCTGCATGGGCAGAGAAGGGTTTGTGAGGCCCGAGGCAGGGTGGCCACACTCTCCCTGCTCATGGTGGGGTGGGCATCACCCCGTTCCAGCCCCTTACTCGCCCAGCAGGTACCCCCTGCTGCCTCAGCCCAGTTGCATCGCCACAAGACTCAGTGGCACTGGCCAGATCCTGCAAACATCTCCTCACAACCTCAGCCATGTCCTTGCCCCAGCTGTGGCTGCTACCTGTCTTATGTCCGTGTCCAGGGAGGCCTTTTTTTGCCCTGTCCAGCCCAGCCCCTAAAACTGGGGGAGACTACAGTAGGTTCCAGAACTAATAAGCAAGTGAGCCCAGCAGGACACGCTGTGGGCACAGGTGAGCCCCTGCACAGCTGGGTCGCTGCAGGACCTGCAGGCACTCACCAATGATGTTCCTGATGTCCTCCTCCTCCAGGCCCTCCTTCGGGGTAGCGGGGCTGACTGGTGTTGGGGGTGTGTTCGCCTGTCCCCACGCTCCTGGGCTGCTCTCCGTGTCGCTCCAGGCCCCAGCAGTGGTGGCTGGGGGCAGGTTCTCCATGGCTGTGGCCAAGGCTGCCAGTAGCTGTCGGGTGCCCTCCTCCACCAGCCCTGCTGGGGCAGTCAGGGTCTCCGGGGTGGGGGTCAGCCAGCTCACAGCGTTGGGGTCTGGCGTGTGGTCCGTGGATTTGGCGGGTGACAGGGACACCGTGGCCGTCGCAGCCGTGTCAGCAGCCGGCGGGGTGGTGGGAGCACTGCCAGGAGTGGGTGGCCATCCCACTGGGGAGGGTTTCCTCACGCCCTCGCCCGCCCTGCTGTTGGGCCTCAGGAGCTGGTCCTCGATCAGCAGGTCCACCGTGTTGTCCCCGCTGAACAGCTCGTCCGCTGCCAAATACAGACACAAGTGTCAGCCCCACAGTCCCCCACAGACCCCCCACGCTGGCCCCTCCTCACTGGCCCCCTGCCCACTTCTGCAGTCTGTCTTGTGCTAAGCCTCATGCATTCCCTCCCCCTTTCCAGTCAGAGAAGGGCTGTGTGAACTACAGAGGCTGACAGTGCTCACGTTAGGAGGACAGTGAGACCCCGTCACAGGCACATCCACCACCCCAGGCAGGGCAGAGCAGGAGGTGATGGAGACCAAATCTGTCCTGCCAGCTCCCAGAGATGGGGCAGGATGGAGACCCAGCTGCACACCCAGCCAGATCCCACCCACCTAACCTGGGATGCCAAAGTGGGTGCCTCACCCAGGGCACAGGGACCACTGGGGCTCCCCAGCCACCACGGAAACTTTTGGAAAGGAATTGATGTTGGGTGTTCTAAACTGAAGCTGTGACCTACTTCTTTAGGTACCAGGGATTTTCCATGGAATAACAATGCTGCATTGCTCCACATATAGGGCTCAAATGCTGCACAGCAGTGAAGTACCAGTCATCCCACCTCCTCTTGCCTCCTCCCCCTGCTGTTCCCACACGCTTTGCCCACACATTCCCAGGGGATGAGGCAGGACTCAGGGGTTAATATTCTTTTTTCCACAGGATGCAGCCAGCCATTCCACCGAAAGTGGCTGCACACCCAACTCACGTTGCTCCTCGATGTCATTCTCTGACTCAGTGGACTGGGCTTTGTAGTAGGTGACCCCTCGGACAATGGTGGGCTTGGAAGGAGGCCGGCTCCTCACCCTCAGCTTCCTTTGCAAGAGCTGCTCAGGCTTCTTGTCCTCCAGAGAGAGGTGCAGCTCTGGGAGGGACTCAACCGAGTTGATCTGCTGGGATATGGTTTCATCTTTCAGGAATCTTTCTTCATATTTTCCCTGGAAGAGACACAGAATGTTGTTACTGGATAGGCCAGAAATGCGGCGTTTTGGGGACAGGGCAGGTCAGGTGGCCAGTCCTGAATTGGGTAGGAGGCTCTGTGTTCCCTCCTTCTTCAGGGTCAACCTCAGTCCCTTCTGACATGGGAAACCTCCAGGAGACAGAGGGATTGCAGACCAGTGTTGCTCCTGCATATCCTTGGTGCCACAGTGCAATTCCAGGACTCAGCACTCAATGAGGCACAGGCTGTGGGATGCAGGACAGGCAGGCAGAGTGAGATCCACTCCCTTGCGTGCCAGGGAGCACTGCTGGCAGCTGATCTGTAGAGAGAGAGCAATGTGCACCGAGCTTTCACAAGGCAGAGAGGCTGAAGGCACCTTCCCAGCAGGACCGGGAACCCCCCAGAGGCAGGGACCGGGAACACCCCGGGGCAGGGACCAGCTGCGGCAGCTCATGGCTTAAGGATTTCATCTCATTAAAGGAAATCGGAAAGCCAGCCTGAAGGCTGAAGCTGTGCCAGTTTGGCTGAGAAGATGGGCCCTGCTGCAATTAGCAGTGAGAAAAGGGGAATATTGGGAAATGAGGTCACTCAGGGTAATAAAAGCCCCACACTCCGCTCCCCTTCCTGGCTGGGGCTGGCTCCCCTCCAGCAGGCAGCAGCTGCTCAGCTTTCAGCGTGGGGAGCATGGCTCTGCCCGGGGCAGAGTGTGCTGGCACAGCACAGTTGGGGCCATTTCCCCACCTGCCAACACACTGTGCAGGTGTGGGAACCCACCCTTCCCACCAGGGCTTGAGGAGCCCACCCCCACATAGGACCTGCAGCACCCAGCGGGGGCAAGTGCAGGCTGTTGCCACCCTTAGGGAGCTGAACACCCCTGTTTGAGCTGGAAATGATGTTTCCCTCCCTAGACACTTTTTGCCCTGCAGGGGTGAGGGCAGGATGCTTTAGGAATTGCCCAGCAGGGATAAGAGAAGCATGAGGCCATGCTACAGCTCACCACTGAAGCAGCAAATGCATCAGGACACCCAGGACAGGCCTTTTCTCAAAGCACCCCTCTCTGAGGCTGCACAGAAACTGCTGCCCCAGGCAGAGGATGCTGCCATGCTGGGCAGACCCCCCCAGGGGACCCCCCAGCCTAGGGCTGGGTGCCAGAGCCAGGGATGCCCAAGCCCCTGACTGGAGCCTGCCAGGCACAGGGGCTTTCTGTGGAGGGGTAATTGCCTGCAAGGGAGGGAGGGCAGGCGACAAGCTGTCCCTCCACAGAGCCCCAAGCCCTGCTAATCAAAGGCTCTGAGTTTCCCACCGCTTCCCAGCCGGCCCCACAATGACATCACGCTTTCCGAGCAGTTCAGCCACTGCTGACCTCGAAAACCAACAACGCCGTGGGAAGGGGGGAGGCCTAGGGAGCAACCTCCCTCTGCTCCCACCTCCATCCCGCCCCGGCAGCAGCTGGGCTGGGCCGGGAGAAACAGGCTGGATTTGGAGGCACGGAAACAGGGTCACCCGAGCCCAGAAGAAAATCACGGGCCCGGGGCCACATCCAGGAGACGCCCCCAGGGCTGGCTGGTGCAGGAGCAGTGACGCTGAGCCGTGCCTGGGCGGCCGTACCTCTGCGTGTGTGTAGGCAGCCTCCGCGTCCCGCTGCAGCGAGCTCTCGATGTCCGGGAGGCTGTTGGTGAGGAGCCTGGAGCAGTTCTCCCTGTCCCTGCTGGAGGGATCCTGCAGACCCTCCTCCCCACTGGCTCCTGCCCGGTGACCTTCCTGTGTGAAGTTCCTGGACATGCCCTAGAGAAGCAAGAGAGGAGACTTTACCCCATATATAGTCAAGGGATGCTCCGTGGCCCCCAAACCACAGCCCAGGGGCCAGAAAGTTCTGTGCTACCATCCTGGGCTTACAGCTGGGATTCTCCACAGAACTGGACGCTTTAGCTGCTAAGAAGATGCTCCCTGACCCTAGTGGGATTCAGAAACCCAATCCCTGGTGTGCACATCCAAGATCCACTCTTTTCCACAGGTCCCCATGCAGCAGGAGAATGGCCATGGGGTTCTTCAACACCCATCAACACCCACACTCGCTGGGTCATGGAAGAGGAAAAGACAAGCTAAAACACCTAAAGTCTCAGCCTGGTGCCCTTGGCCTGTGGCAACAAGTTCACCTCCCATTTATTAACCTCATTTTCCTAGCAGGATGCTATCCTGGCTGGCCACTGCCTGCCTGACCTTCAGGGGGTGTCCTGGAAGTCAGCAACCCATTGGTCTGGTTTCTGCTGTACTGGTCCTGCCCTGCTGCCTGGCCACACAGTGCCTGCACACAGAGACTGCTCCTCCCCGTCATCCTCCACTCCCCCAGTGGAGACAGTGAGAATTTGGGGACAGGACAAGAGCCAGTGACCCTCAGAGAGTTGTCCTGTGACCAGGAGGGAGCTGGGGCTGGCTGCAGCTCATCAAGCAGGCAAACCCTTCACTCTTCTCAGTTCCCCAACAACAGGCACACCCTGTACATAAGGGGTTTTTGCAGTTTCTGCTCATCACTCCTTGGGCTTCTACACCTCAAACAGCAACTGCTTTAAATGAAGTGGAACAACAGTCAGAGCACTTCTGCACAGAGACTGGGGGTGGTTACCCTGATCCTTTATTTTCAGTGTCCTGCCATTAATTTCTCCTAAAACCCATCGTGACCTCCCTCCACCTGTGACCTCAAAATCACCAGCTGATGCGACAGCTGTGAGCTAAAGACAAAGCAGAGGATCTGCCTTGCTGGAGAAGGCAAGTTCTGCGGTCTGGGAGTTTGGGGGTTCCTTCCCTTTACAGACATCACTTGAATGAAAGACCTTTTTATACTGGAAACAAATCACAAAACCTTCTAATCTCTGCAAAAATTCCATCCTGAACTCAGTTAAACCCCAGCCCCCTCCACATGCATCTGAATTCCCAGTCTTCACCCAGGGATGGTGAGTCACAGGTTTTGAGGCTGAGTCCAATGACGCAGGGACTTTTCAGCAAGTGTTTTGCTGCAGTAAGCAGCGGTTCTCGTGATGCTCTCCTAGGATCAGTGCAGGAGCAGCTTTCAACACCATCCCCCTTTGGAGAGGATGACTGGTTCCAACAGCCCTGTGCCCTTATCATTTATTCTGTGTAATGCTTGGCTTATGACCTGCTTAGTGATAAAATCTGCCTCCCCTTGAGCCAGGAGGCACCACCAAAGCCTGGCCTGTCCTGCTGCTGGAGGCCGCTCAGCAGCTTCACCACGGAGCAGCTGCCAAAAGCACACCCGCCTGGGAGGGCAGTGCTTTGAAGCCGTGCCAGGCTGTTGTTCAGCATCTCAGCTGTCCGTTGTGTCAGACCCCATGGCCAATGCAGGGTCTGATCCTCCCCCACCTCCTCTCAACTGGAATTTCCGTGCTAAGCCAGCAGCAGGAGGCATTTCACACCTGCTGCCTGCACTGCCCTGCAACAGCTCGGCCCTGCCCCAGAGCACGGGGCAACCTTTGTCTAACCCAGACCTCTCCTGTCTTTCTCCATCCCAGCCCAGTGCCTGTAGGCAGCTTCAGCTGCTTTTACATGAACCTGCAGCCCTGTTTCTGGGAAATTAAAGACCCCAACCTGTGGATTCCCTGCTCCTGCACCTTTTCTGCTCCATCTCTGGCCAAACTACTTTAGCCAGACTGAGCTTTCTGCCCGTCTGCCTCCCTGCCCCAGGCTGTGAGCAGTGACCAGGCTGCAAGATCACCTCACGTGCCCAAAGTGCCACCAGCACTGCTGGCTCTCAACTCTTCATACAGGTCCCAGCTGGTAGGCAGGGCCACTTTGGCACTGAAGCAGCATGCAGTGATAACCCCACGTAATCCCTTGGCAAACCCAAATAATCACTGGAGAACACCCTAAACCACAGGAAGAGGGTGGGATTGCAAACAGGAACATTGGTGCTTTGTTATTTTTAGACATCAAAATCCCTTTCCCCCCTTTTTGGGTCAATTACCGTGCTTGGAAATCCAGAGCCCCTCAGGCAAGCCTGCTCCTCCCAGCTGTCTTCTTCCTGACCCTGGGATGGAGCACGCCGTGCCTTCCCAAAACACTTTGCAAGTGGAATTTTGGCTTTATAAATCACCGCCTCGCAGCCTCTGGCTGGAGACGAACAGGACTGCTCCATTCCGACAAGAATGTGGAATTACTGTCCCAGATACGGACCACG
>JAWWES010000006.1:30038234-30071716 GCA_035583135.1 Lophotriccus pileatus | reverse complement strand
TCCCAAGGATGGTAGTGGGACACAGCTCAGTCTGGCAGTGGACATCAGTGATGACTGTCGGTCACAGGCTTTGTGTGTGGGAAGCACAGGAGCTTGTTTGACCTCTCCCCTCAGTGCCAAAATGGCCAAAAGCTGGGGACAGGGGCTGCAGCAGCCTCAGTGCGTGGCAGATGACTCTGAGCATGCAGGGTGTCCTGGTTCTCACCTGTGTCCTCCTCCCCGGAGGTGAACTCGGGCAGCTTGCGGATCAGGCGGGAGGGCTCCTGGTAGTCAGGCCCCAGAGGGAATATGCGGTCGTAGGTGGAGCTGGACTCCTGCTCGCTGGAGGAGGAGGAGCGGTTGTGGTTGAACATGCTGGATTCGCTGGGCAGGGAGAGGCTGACGGTCATTTCATCATCCAGCATCCTCCGCGATGCCTGTGAGAGTGGGGAAGGGAGGAGAGAGATGGAGTTCTCCACAGCATGGGCAGGATGGGGTCTCTTGTGTTCCATGGTGTCAGTGCTGTGCCCAAACCTCTTCTCTGGTGCCCTGTCCCAGGGACTCAGCACCCGCCTGGATTTGTCCTCATGTTTCCCCCTTCTCTTTTCTGTCTCTCTGGAGGAGAGTTTTGCTCCATCACTTCTGTGACTGCCCTTGGTTAAGTGGCAGCTGTGGTGAGACTTCCCCAGGCTCCTCTTCCCCAGATCAGCTTCAGGACAGAGGGATGGACAGGCAGGCAGGCCCCAAAGTGACCACCCTGCTCAACTAAATCCCCTTGCTCGAAAGATGGGTGCAAATCGCAACCTTCCTGAGGAGGAGAGGGGAGCATCAGCCCTTGCATGGAGTGTGTTTTCTCTGTACTGAGCTGCCAGAAGAACCTGCCCAGGATGAGTCTGCTGCCCTGGAGCACCTCACCAGCCACCCTGTGCTTGCCCACCTTCTCCAGCATCTTCTGCCAGAACTGCCGCCACAGGATGATGACAATGATGGCCACCAGGATGAAGATGATCGCCACCAGGCACCCAATCAGGATGCGCGTGTTGCTGTCGTCCACCTTGAGCGTGGGGTCTGGCAGGAGAAGGGCACAGCAAGAGCTGGTCACACTGGCATGTGGGAAGACCCCCTGCCCCCCAGATGATCCCCTCACCCATCACAGGGAGACACAGTTTTGATGCCTTACCGTAAGTGGTGGGGACCACTGGTGCCTCGGCAGGGGGCACCGAGTTGTTGTACATGGCTGCATCTGGCAAGGGAGCAGAGGAGAGCATCAGTGGGGGGGGTTGGCCCCACAGCCCCACAGCCCCACTCTCTCCTTGAACCCCCCCCCCCCCAGTAGGGTCTGGTCCCCACATGACTCATGGCAATGGGTACCTGACTGGAAGGTGATCTCACTGAACATCATCCAGGTGTCAGCGAAGTAGTACTGGCACTTGATGGCACTGGCCATGCGGTGGAGCAGGTGCACGGTGACGAAGCGGGCGCTGGGGTTCACGTCATCCACGACCGGCACCGAGGGGACAGGGCTGGGCTCCCACTCGCTGGCATCGGCGCGGAAGTAGCACTGCACCTCCTTGAAGATCTTCACTCCTTTGGTGAACATGTTGTTGCAGTGGACCTGTGGGTCAGCCTGTCAGTGCGGCCACAGAGGGGGACGGGAGCGGGTGGCAGGGCAGGGGGTGTGCAGACCTTCATGGCGGTGAAGTTCCTGATGCGGTCGAATTCGAAGGTGATCTCCACGTAGCCACCAGTGGTGCTCTCGTTGCGCCAGCCCACGTAGTCATAGCCCGGCCAGACATGGTACTCGTGGGTCTGCGTGAAGTCATCCAGCCCTGACACCCCGTCCGTCAGCTGGCCCAGGCCCTCTGTCATGCTGGCATATGCGAGGGAGGAAAGGGAGTGTGACTCTTGCCAACCCCACAAACCTGCCACCACCCAGCACTCTCCCTGCAGCTCCTCACAGCCCCTGGGACACTCAGGAGGGGGTTTTGTTATTGATGTTCTCTCTGGAAAAAGCTGTGGGGTGCTGAAGGTGTGGTGCAGCTTGCAAAAATCCAAGGTGCCCCATCATACTGTCCCCCTCATGATGTTCATCCTCCCCAAGCTGGCCATGTCCCCCACTTCAGGGAGACCCCAAGCATTTGCTTTGCTGAGGATCAGCACATCAGCCTGACAATGCAGGGAAGAAGCAGCCCCAAGCCCTCCTGCCCATTGTGGTACCCAGTGCTCACCTGTACCCGAACGCCCCATCGTACACCGAGTCGTTCAGGTAGATGACGGTGCCCCCGGGAAGGATCAGCTGCTGCCCAGCGGGTGCGTTGTAGGACACCAGCCCGTCTGCAGAGAGGGGGGGGTGAATAGGTGAATATTTGCCAGTACCAAAGCCCTGCCAGCCCCCAGCAGAACAGACAGCCCCCAGTGGGACGGCCAGCGCCCTCGCGGGGGAGAGAGGAAGAAGTGCAAGGCTGCACCACCCACCCAGCCAGACGCAGCCGTACAGCTCCACCCGCAGGCAGACGCTCATGGAGTGGTCAGTGACAGGGATGAATCGGACGAAGCGGGCAATGAGGGGAGGCTCCAAGTCTTTGAGGACGATGTCATAGGGGTTGGTGTTTCCATCCAGTACCTGGGCAGAGAGAAGCCTGGTGGGCATGGGCAGGAGGAGCCTTCTCACCCACCACCCAGTGCAGCACTCACCCTTCTCCTCACCTGCTTCCCATGCCGGTTCCTCCAGGAGATCCAGCGGGTGCCATCTCGGCTGTAGTTGATCTTATACATGGGGGCAAACTCATTGCCATGGCCCTCGGCGTGGCGCCCCTGGGTGCCCACCAGCGTGATGAAGTGCAGGGCGTGCAGGTCAATCTGCAGAAACTCCTTCAGGTCGTTTGGCTCCACTGCGGTCTCAGGGCACCAGGCTCCATCACCATCCTCCGAGTCCAGCCTGTGAACCCAGAGTGGAGGAGCTGTTTGCAGGCAGCCAAAGCCAGCCCCATGTCCCCCTTCTCTCCTCCATGGCAGCCCAGACCCTGCCATGGCTGTTGCAGGAGGGTCCCCACACTCACCGGCCGTACTTGGCAGCTGTGGACTCGGACCACTGGCTGGAGGCTGAGATGTCCTCGTCAGGGATGTGCCCACCCGACATTCCCAAGGGGTACCGACACACTGCTGTAACGAGACCAGCAGGGCATTGAGCAGGTACTTCCCCAGCTCAGATACGTGTTGAGAATGGCATGGGCTGGGGCACATCCATCACACTGCAGGCACTGCAGCCCCAGCACAGCACTCTCCATCCCTCTGGCTTACAGAGAGGACGAAGCAGGATGGGGTGGTCCTGACAAGACAACACCTTCCTGAGCAAATAGAGCTGCTGGCCAGAGGTGAATGCCAGCCCAGCTCAAAGCGAAGCAGAAGCAGGGGGAGGCAGTGCTCCAAGGGCTAATAGGCACACCAGGCCCTGTCCCTTGAGATCCTGTCAGTCCTGCTGGCAAGCATCTCGGCTGTGGTAGAGAGCCTGTGAGCTGGCACTGCTATCCATGTGCTCCTTGTTCTGAGAGAACACAGAAAGCTCACTCCAGAGGCCACTCATCCAAAAAACTCACCTGCAGCAACTGTGCCATGCTGCCCCCGTGCTCCCCCCACCTGCCTTGGGGAACAAGTGACAAAGGTGGGCACCTGCCTTCCCTGCTGACCCCTCAGTTCCCATCACCAGCCCTGCTCCCATCCTGGCTGCGAGTGGAAAAGTACCCGGTGTGGCAGGCAGGCTGCGTCCCCGAGTGGCAGCCGGCTCCCCACCGGCACCACATCCACGCTGCTTCCCAGGAGTTATTTTTTCACGCCTGGCTGCCAAGAGCACTGCTGAAAGGCCGGCTTGTTTGGCTGTGTTTACTGTCTGGCCGCTGGCTCCAGCCCACCACACTCCCTCCACAAGCCACCCCGAGCAAACACCCGCACCGGGGAGGCAGGGACCGGCAGGATGCTGTGCCCAGGACACCTCCTACCCCCATGGCCTCCAGTTCGCCTCGTGCTGCACCGGCAAAGAACGCGCATCCCAGCGTGCCACCATCCCTGGGACCATCTTCTGCATCAGACAGAGGGATGAGTGCATCTTCATCATGAGCATTGGCACAGTAGGAGCATCTCTCCTTGTCTCCAGCTCTCCTGCTTGTGATGCTCTGCAGAGCACAGCTCCCACCGAATTCCCATTTAATTCTTGTTGAACATGGAGCCAGCTCAGCTCCTTCGCCCTAGGTAATAACGATCCTGGCCAGGCAAAAACAGTGCTGCCAGGTCTAGATGTCTGCTGGAGAAACAGGATTGCCTCCCTAGGTAAGCACTATGAAGCCTCTGGGGAAGACCCAGCAAACTCTTCCCACAGATGGAAGAAGACTTTGAAGGGACTTGTTACAGGGATGACCCTGGGAAACCCTGGCATGCTGAAGGAGCCTGGGCTGTGTTCATCCCTGCAACACAGGATAGGGCTGAGCCCTGCAGAAACAGCCACCTAAAACACACTTCTCCCGCTGCCAGGCAGCACAGTGTTGTGGTTTCTAAGTAGAAGCCAGGCACCTAGTCAAGCCACTTCACTAAAGCCAGCCTTGGTTTGCTGCAAAACCACCACGGAAAGCACAACACCACAGCAGAAAACAATGCCCTGGCATCTGGCAGCCTCAAAACTGAGCAGGCTCAATGAGCCCCCCAATGGGAAAGAGCCCCACCCAGATCCCAGAGCTCCAGCTGCAGTGCTTTGCCTGTACCCCCATGTCCAACCGACTGATGGGGGTAGGACAGCACCCATGGTACATGGAGGGAGCTCTCTGGATCACTACCAATGGCCAAGCCATATACAGGACAACAACGTGCCCAGGCGGGAGCATGGACCAGGGAAATGTCCCTCATGGCACCTGCAGCCACCTGGTGCCCATCTCACTTACCAGGGTTGACCTGGGCTCTCGCAGCCTGCGGGATGTGCAGCAGCAGCAGCAGCAGCAGCAGGGCTGGTCTGGGGGTGGCCGGCATGTCGGCAGTCCTGTGGAAACAGAGACAGGGCTCGTCACACTGAGGCAGCTGAGCCACATGGAAATGTCAGCCCTGCTTGGGGCAGCCAGCTGAGAATGGGAGCACTTCCCCTGCATGTGCCCCGGTGTCCCACCTTGGCCCGGAGGAGGAGCAGAGCCCTAGACCTCAGATATGAGATGGTGGTCAAAGGGGTCCTGGTGTCCCATCCCCTCCACCACCATCCCTGGGAGCCATGGTACGCCACATCCCTGGGGCTGGCCACATGTAATGGCCACAGGACTCACACAAACCTCCCAGGGCTCTCCTCTGACCCACATGAACCTCCCTGGGCCCTGCCTGGGGCCAGCACCATTCGGCTCCACCGCCGGGCAGAAAGGCTCCGGCTGAGCCGCCCATCCTTGGACAGCTTTGAAAGCAAGAATTTGCACAACCCCGTCATATAAGACAATAATAGCACGTTCCAACAGGTGGTTTCCCTGCCTGCTGGCTCTGGAGAGAGGAGAGCTGATACTTGCCCGAGATTTACAGCGTATTTATTGTGACAGCTCCCTGTGGCAGAGTGGATCCCAGGGACATGCGTGACAGAGAAAGGTGTAGCAGAGGGCATGGGAGCCAGCTTATACCCACTGCCTCGAGGGGAGCACAGCATGGAGCTGGAGGAGACCTGGGGTCCTGGCAGGGCTCTTCCTCAGACAGTACGGCCCACAGCACAACAGGATCCCCCCAGGACACACTGCCTTTGTGTCAGTGCTTCCACCACAGTCATCAGCCTAGCTCTGGCCAGCCCTCAGCTGCCAGGAAACCCCAGAGCCTGAAAAGCACCCACTGCACCAGGGGTGTCCGGGCTGGGCTGGCACATCCTCAAGGCCAGCCCAACACCAGTGATCCCGCAGGTGGGTGCTTGGTTGTGTTCTTGCATGCCCCACATGCAGGGTCCCACAGCCTTGTCCCTACCATCAAGAAAAACCCAAGCCCAACCCAAACCATCTGCCACACATCAGATGCCTCTGTCCCACAAAGACCAGCTGGGAGGTTCTGGATATGATTCCCTGGTCACTGCCAAAGCCATGGTTTGGCAGAGCAGGAGCAAGACAGGGGCTTGCTGTGACCATGCCAGCACCCAAGGGGAATGTAAAACCCCAGGAGCTGCCACCTGCATCCTGCTACTGATAGTGCTCTCTGCACCCCACAGCACACTGCTGGATTCCTGGAGGACTCTGCTGAACACCACAAGCTCTGCAGTAGGCACAAATAAACACCTGCACTTGGAGTGATTCGTCCCCCTTTTTTATTTTTTACTATTTTTTTAAGTTATTATTATTGTTTTAAAAAGAACAATATGTGGTTGCTTTTTTTTCTATTCCCAGATGGTAATATTTAGCTAGTTGCAACTAACTCAGCTGCAACTGGGAATTTCAGCTGCATTGCTGAGAGGTACACAGGAGGCTCCTGAGTTTCATCATGGCCAGTTCCCCCAAAATTAACATCTCAATTTCCTTCTGCATTCCAAAAAATATCCAGGGCTATTTTTTTCCCCCACTATTCTTTCAGGCTGAGTAAACTCTTTAAGCATTAGGATACCAGATGCTGTAATCTCCTGCAGGGAGTGCATTTACATTCAGTCTAATACAGGGAAATCATCCCCACGTAACCATTGGGAAGTGCTCGTCGCTCCTCAGGGGAGTGGGGCTGGGGGAAGCTGGGGAGACAGTGACTCAGGTGCCAAGGCTGGGGGCTCCTGGATGCATGGTCAAACTGGCCCAGCAGGACTGGCAACCCAGCTGGAAATCATTTCTGTTCCACCAGCCCGGCAAAAGGGGTGGCTTTGCAACGTTTTGACTGAAAACGTTTGCTGAAAATTTTCAATCGCTGGAAATTTTTAGTGCAGAGAGGTTTTGGAGCTCCTCCCTGGCATTGCCTGGGCTTTGAGTTTCCCTTGGCTGCTGCTTTTTTGTTTTGTTTTCCCTTTTTATTTCCCTTCTTTCTTATTCTGCTGAAATAACCAGGGAGAATTACCAGGGGGAAAAGTAAATCCACATTTGTTAAGAGACAAACCCCACCTAACCTGTGGTTTCTCTTGCCCTCCACCCGTGCCAGCTGGTGAGATCCCCACAGCTCGCTTCCCAGGTGGGCACTGGTGCCCATGCCAACAACTGGAGAAGCATCAGCCATGGAGAGGGGGCTGGAAGGCACCAGGTCCTGGACGTGGGTCTCCCATCACTGCCAGGGCTCCCATTGCAACACCCCATCCTTGCACAGGCTCTCCTCCTGCCGGGATGGCAGGACACGCCAGGGCCACGCTGTAGAGAATGTTCTCGAGCAGCAGTCTGTGACCCTGGCCCAAGACATGCAGTGTTTGGGCAAAAGGGTTCAGGATCCCCCCCCAGCTGGCACTACAGCCCCCAGCATGCTGTGCCACCGGCGCAGCCTTGGCAGGAGCACAGCGCAGCATGACGGGACCCGTAGTCCTCCTCCCTTCCAAAAATAACATTTTAGACCTTCTCCGGGCTGGATGCAGCCCCATTTTCTTCAGCAGCAAGCGCCTCCCCAGCCACGGGCTGCCTGGCTCATCCCGGGGCATCGCAGCCGTCCAGGGTGCGAGGAGCAGCCGGCACATCCCCGTGGCTGCCAGCTGCCCTGGAGAGACCTGCCAGGAGCACAGCCCATGGACAGGGGGCCTGGGGACACGGTCCTGTGGATGCTGCAGCAGCAGCACCACGCACTCCCCGCCGGCCGAAAACTTCCAGCCCTCCTCCACGCTCCGTGCCACGGCGCGCAGCATTGCCCCGCCGCGGTGCAGGGCTCCGCAGCACCGCTCCCACACGGCGCGGGCTTGGGAAGCCACAAGTGAGTTCCCAGCACCGGGACGGGGCACGATGCTCAAAAGTACGGGACCAGTGGCCCTGTGCCCCCTCCCCGGTGTGAGCCGGTGCCTGGCTGGGGGACAGCAGGGCCTCTCTGGCTGGCCAGCGCTGCCGCCGGCTCTGCCAACAGACACAGAGGCGGGAGCTGAGCAGGGACACCAGGAAATGCTGGCCCGGCACGAAGCGTGGGGGGAAACACTGGCCGTGGGGGGACAACTGGTGAGAAGTGGCCGAAAGTTACGTCCCGAAGTGGAAGCACTGCCCTGCTTCTGCCCCAGCCCCTTACCAGGTAGACCCACAGCCCAGCCCCTCTGCCCGGGTTCCGCCGCAGAGCACAGCTCGCCCCACATCCCACCGAAATCCCAAACCTACGAGGGGCACACGCCTCTCCACGTACCCAAGAGCAACTCACCGGAGCGGGGAGGCGGCGGCAGGCGGGTGGGCTCCTCGCCCCTCGCCTGGGCCGGGGGAGCCAGGCGAGGAGCGAACTTCCCCGGGCTGATGCAAGATGCCTCTGGGAGCGTTTTTGCATTCTGCGGATTCCTGGGAGCCGGCCAGAAATCCCACAATCCTACATCTTGCACATTTGGTTTCAATTAGGGAGCGGAGAGGGGGAGCCAGTCAGCAATCCGGGCTGGCTTTTCGGCGGAGGTTATTTTCCTCGGCCCGAGGGAATGTGCGCAAAGCTATAATTTACAGCAAAACCCATTCATAGCGCAAGAGAAAAAAAAAATAAAAAGATCCACGTGGCCGGCAGGGGAACTTAAAGCAATAGGCAGAGTTTTGCTTTCCGGCACTCGCCCCCGCGGCTGCAGGACGGCACGTGTGTCCAGGACCCTCCTCCTGCTCCGTGCGGCCAGGTGGGACACCCCCAAAATGCGGCCAGACACTCCATGAGACCCCACCACTGTCCCAGAAGGTCCCACATGGACTACCCCTCTTCGGGCCCCTGGTGGGAAGCGTATCAGACTCCTGTGCGGGCACACACAGCCAGGACACCGGCCGGAGAGCCGACCTGCCTGGCACACGCCATGGAATCAGCACTCCAGCTCCCCGAGCTCCACGCTGAGCTGGTGGTTTTACATCACTTCCAGGCACTAGCTTGGCACTGCGGCCACTGACTATGCAACGCAGCAAGGAGAAAATAATAATAAAGGGCTCACATTAATTTTTGTACAATAGCAAAAACCACAATTAAAAAAAAAATTTTAAAGCCACTTTTTTTTTTTTTTCAGTCTAGGGTTTTGACTGTGTTTTATGCCACTGCCACACTGTGAGAGGGAAGCAGCACCCCTGGCTGCAGGCCAGTAGCTCCCTAAAAAGTTCTCCAGACAGACCAACTGAGTCACGGGCAGGGTGAGCCATCCACTGTCCCCAGCAGATGCTGGTGACCCTCACCACTGCTACCAGAGAGGGGCTGCAGTGCCAGCTGAGCCAGGGGTGCCCAGGGTGACAGAGTTAGGGCACAGCTTCCTCCAGGCTGGCAGGGAGGGCAGGCAGGGAACAGGTCAGAGCAGAGCCTGCCCCAGGGCTCTGTCGTGTGCTCCCCTGTGCTGTCCCAGATCAGCTGGCAGGGAGAAGCACAGGCTGCCCTATGTGCACACCGGCACAAATGCCAGCCAGCTCTGCTCCACTCCCCTCCTGCTACCTGGAATCAGCACTCAAATAACTTGGCAGCAGCCAGTCCTGCGCTGCTCTGTCCCAGGACCCAACGCAAAGGTGGTGGTCTGCAGAGCCAAAAGCCAAAGCCTCAGCCACACACAGCCCAGCCAGCCAGCGGTGAGCCACCAGCAGGCACAGCGCCAGCCGGGACCCCCCGCGTGGCCCTGGCGTCCCAGGCACACTGCCTGGGAAACCGAGCGCTTGGCTGAGCCTCGGATGCCCAACAGCCACCTTGGCACTCACAGGACTTGGTGATTTCCACTGGGGCAGCGAGGTTTGGGTCGCATTTGCAGCCCTGCAAGGGAAAATCCCTCTCCAGGCAGCCAGGGGGCAGTGGGAGGCAGTGACCAACCACACCACGGGCTGAGGGATCAGGAGAGGAGCTGGCCAAGCTCCATTCTTTTTCTCCCAAACAGGGGGGGAGGCAGCACAGCTGCTGTGCCTGGGGGCATCAGGACACCACACTCCACAGCAGTGTGCTGTGGAGGGAGCCAAAGAGCCCTCTCAGGAAAAGCAGAGGGCACACAGTGCTGCTGGAGGGCTCCACGCCAGGTTGGCTTCACCCCGAGCACCCTGGCAGCCCAGCACACTTGCCTGTTCCTACCTGCTCCAGGCTTGCCACTGTCTGCAGGAACACAAGAGGGAAGTGCAACTTTCTGTTTCCTCCAGAAATGCCCCAAACAAGCACTGCAGGCCAGAGGACCTGCCTGCAGCCACCCCAGGCAGGAACCCTTGCTGCACTGGCTGAGCACATGGTATGATGCAGTCAGCTCTCTAGTCCATGAGCAGGGCCTCTGTGGAAAGTCATCATCACTCAAACACCACCAGATGACAAACAGGGGGGACTCAGGAGTTTAATTGGGTGCTTCCAGTTGTGCAACATAGAAAGGATGATCAAAAGGAAGGACATGGGCAATGACAAGGACCCTATTAAAAAAAAATAAGTCATGTAGATTTAAGAAAAATAAAAATTCAAGATTAATCCCAGCCCCGTACCATAAAAATCCTCTCTCTGCATGTACAACGACTACTGCTATATACATGTTTAAAAATAAATGCCCACAGCCTGGAGTGCAAAGAGCAGCACGCCATAGCTGTGCTTTGTGGCAGGGGAATCCATAAAGTGTTTGGTTTTTAAATTAAAATATAAATAGAAGCCTACGACGTGCTGAGAACCGAGCGGGACACATCCCCCCCTGCACAGGGCTGGAGTGAGCAGGACCAGCCCCAACCAGTCACAGCTATAAACCTTCATGTGTCTGAGTTCCTGGCGGGACAGACAGCCTGCCTGGGCACCCTGCTGCCATTACATCCCGTTCTTCACCAGCTCGTGGATCCCATCCTCGTCAATAATCAGAGGTGCGCGAAACTCTCGGTCCTTCACATACTTTTCCAGACCCTATGGGTAGACAAAGTGGCTCATTAGGAACACATCACATGCCATCTTGCTCTGCTGACCCAGTGAGCTGCTCACAGGTGGCTCTGGCCCCCTCCTGGGCTAGCAGCTCAGGGGACACTGTCTCAAAAAGCCCCACAGTGAATTCAAGTCATACTTTTAGGGCTTATCCCCTCACACGTGTGCCCTGCCAGCCCCTCCACCTGTCTAGTCCATCTGCAAGGACCTCTTCAGCTCTGGAGAGTCAGTACTCACTTCTCCTCCATAGGACACCAGGGGAGAAATTTCACACTGGATTGGCAGGTCGTTTGCATCCTTCAAGCTGCAAAGAAAAGGTCAGGAGAGTTAGTTACATCCCACCAGCGGACACGGACGGGGCCCCAGATCTCGCTGATGCCAGGTGGGGGGTCAGACCCACCAGCACAGAGCTGCCCTGGGTTAGTCAAGCCTTGCGTGCTCTCCACAGAGGTGCAAGTGAAAGTTTAGATACCAGCAGCGACTGAAAGGGAAGAGAGCTTTAGAGCTGGATTTCATGAGGCCTTTCCATGTGTGCAACTACAGCAGTGCCTGTGTCCCCAGACCTGCTATTTTTGATGCTGCATGCAAACCAGTCACTCCTTCCTCCTCCTTGGGGTGATGACAGATGCACTGACACAGCACCTTCCCATTTGCTGCCTATAACTGGTCTGTCTTTAAGCACTCTCCTGCTTAAAGCACAATCTGAGGACACAGGGTAAGCCTGTCTGCTCACTCAGAAATGCTCCCTGCAGCACTGTTTGCTGCTCCTGCCTTTGCCTCTTAGATCAACTGTTTCAGCTCCTTTGTTCTGCCTGTGTGCTGGCACTGGTGAGGAAAACATCAGAACCACAGCGGCACTGGCCACTGCAGCAGCACTGCTGGGCAGGGGGCTACGTGGGGGCCCCAAGGCTACTCCTGCTGCCATCAGCCTTTCTAGGACCCCCTCCCAGATACTCCTCGGATCCAGCTGGCATTTAAGTCTGGTTGGGGGGGTACAGCCATGTGGAGCCAACAAGGAGCCACAGCAGCACCCCAGGGTGCCCCTTCCCAGCCACTCGCCACGGCAGGATGTCATCCATGACAACGTTCCTTTCACTTTGGTGAAAGCTCATCCCTGCTGCCACGCCCTCACTCAGCCCCTCTCCTGTCCCAGCTGTAAATAAAACTCGCCCATCCTAACCCAGCCTTTGTACCTGTGTTTGCCTTGGAGTCAGATTCAAGATAATTGTTTAAACAAAAAAAATCTGACATCAACTGGCAATGACGGGTAAATGTAGGATAAGATGCATCCTACATTATAACCAGTGTGATGGCCTAGTCATAAGCCTGAAAACACTTGGTGTCTGGAATTAAATGTCACCAGAAAGTACTAGAAGATACAGTTTCTGAAGCAGGGGAAGGTAACAAGCTTGCTTAGTCTGAGAGTCATTTACACTCACCGGCTCTAAGTCCCAGACACCTCATCTGCCCTGTGCCTACAGAACATGCTGCTGTTAACAAAAGTGTTAAAGCTCTCCCGTGTATTCCTGTAAACTTTCAAGCACTGAGCCAGGGCCTTTCCCTGGTGTCATGGCCTGGATGTACCAACCTGAAGAGCTGAAGTCACACAAAGCACAGCTGGCCGCTGCGCTGTGATTCACACATGCTACATCAAAGCCTGCTTGACGTTAACTCAAGGCTTTCAATCCCATTTCCTTCTGCCTGGACGCCTGGTGGACATCGGGAGATGGCAGCCATCTCCAGCACTGGGACCGGCCGGGACCAGTCCAGCCTGTGCTGTGCCAGGGTGTGACTAACAGGGAGTGTCATCGAAGGGATGTGCCAGAGTGTTTCCCAACAGCATCCCGCCTGCGGGGTGTCCTTTGGGGCCTGTGGGCAGTCAGCACCGGGGCTGCTGCCACCCCGCATCCATACCAGCAGCACAAGCCCCATCCAGTCATCCCCGCCGGCTGCCCCTGCAGAAAGGAGCCCAGGAGGGAGCAGGCGCTCCTACTGCCCGCCACCACGAGAAGCGGCACCCACAGGGACCAGCGGTGGGACGTGCCCCGCTCCCAACATGCGGCCCAGAGCCCCCGGCCCCGTTAGTCGCTGCGGGCGCCTGTCCCCAGTGCGCACCCGCGGCCTGGCCTCCAGCCCGTTAGTACCTAAGCACAGCCCCGCCACCATGCACGCTGCACGGCATAGTTACTTGTCTCTGACATCTGCTGGCGTGGCAGCTGACCTTCCATTTGGGATGCTACGTGGGAATAGACAAGGGTTAGCGAGGCAGGGTAAAAACACAGCAGAACAAGTCTGGGCTTTGCTGATCTCCAAAGAAGGGCGGTGGGGAGGGTGGTCTTGTGGCCAAGGGATGCCACGACTCTAGCCTGGCTGCTGTATGGATCTGCCGGTGCGCTTGGGCTTTAGGGAGCCACTTCCTCCCTGCAGAGGCAACCTTGGCTGTGCAAGGGAGGCTGGCAGGATTTGGTTCAGAGGTGCTGAACCAAGAAGGAAAGCTGCTGCTGAGTGAGCAAGCGCTGCTCCTGTTGCCACCACTCAGCCCACATCCAGGTCTGCCCCACGGATCATCCAGGAGAAAGGACCCACAGCTGGTCACTTCAGTGACTCTGCGATCAGGAACACTGAAATGGAGAAGGGCTGGGGACTGCCTCGTGCCTTATATCTAGTCCAAAAAAGGATGCAGAAGTGCCAGGAGCAGCAACTCACCGAGGGATAGCAGGGATGCGTGTGCCGTTTTCGTCCACAAAGTGCCCCCCTGCGTTGAGAACCCAGCAGTGGTGCAGGGACATCAAGGCATGTCGGGCTGTGGTGGGGTTGTCCTTGCCATTCTGGCTGTCTGCATTCTTCAGGGGAGAGAACTCGTCCTCACGCAGCACCTCGTACACCACAAACTTCCTTGGGGGGAAACAGAGCATGGGAGGGTCACATTGGGAAATCGTGGCTGCTTCATCACTTCTCCCCCGCCAGGGTGGCTGAGCTGGGGCCATGGCCCTCCCACAGCCCATACCCATGGGCTGTTTTTCACAGCCACGAAGGAGGGAAGGGAGGGCCCGGGCTGTAGAGCCAGCAGATGTTCTTCTGGCCCAGGAGCAGGGCTCAGCCAAGCAAGGAGCACTCAGGGCCTGTCCCTCCTGCTGCTCGTGTCCCTGCTCATCTCCAGCACAACCATCCACTGCTGCGGCAAAGCACAGGAGCTGGCATCTTATCCTGATGCCAGGGCATCACCAGTGGGCACACCCCTGGCACCACCCCGGAGGCTCTCAGAGCTGCCCAAGGCAGAGGCAACAGCCTCTTCCCCATGGAGAGAAAAGGACATACTTGGAAAACTGGAAGATGTCAAAGACGAACTTTTCCATCTTAATCCCATTGGGCTTCTCGGGTTGGATTAATTGCCCTGTAGTGATGTCCACGTGTGGGATCTTCTTCTCAGCTACGTGGTGCTGCAGCTGTGGTTCGTAAGTGCTGCAACAGGCCAAGAAAGAGATGTCACTTGCCTGAGCCAGCCACATCTCCATCTCAGACACTGCTGCAGCAGGAGAGCCTCCCTGAGGCACAGGCTGCTCATCCCCACAGCAGCCAGGAGAGGACGGCTCCACACGCCTGCACTCTGGAAGCAGCATCCAGCTGTGGCCACAAGAAATCTTATCTCAAGGAAGAGACCGTGTGGAGAGGCAAGGGTCAGGCCATGCGTGCAGAGGCCAGACATCAGGGGCCTCATCCCAGCACGCCTGCAAACAGCTGGAGCTCAGCCAGCAGAAAGCAAGGCGCAGCCGACTCCGCCTGGCACCAGCACTCCGGCAGCACCCCAGCAGGCCCTTACTTGACTACATCTTTCAGGAAGGCAGTGGTGAAGTAGTGATTGGCGATGTTGCCCGCGTTGAAGAGCAGCCGCCCGTCCAGGCCCCGTTTCTGGGCAGTGGCCAGGGAGATCTCGCTGTACTCCACAACCTGGTACACACCATCCACTCGGCACACCACACCCACCGGCTCCGTGGGGTTGGTCTTCTCCACCACCTGCCCAAGGGAAGGACTGTCAGAGAAAGACACCCAAAGCCGAGCACTTCAAATATACTCCCTTGTACCCAGCATCCCCTGCCAAGGCTTTTCTCTGTGCTGGGATAGTGCAAGGATAAGGATGCTGGAGCCCTCCCATCTTAGGTACTTCTGGCAATGGGGACTAGAGGAGGATGATGGCAGAACTGGGTGATAGGGTGTCAGACACACCCAGAGGGCGCGGGCAGGATCTGGCACCAAGCCCATGTGCAGCTGGCAGAGGGCATAGATATTTTTAGCCAACTTGCTGTGCAGAACCAGGAGGCTGCTGGCTCAGCAGAGCCATCCCCCTACACTTGACCTCCCTCCTCTTCCTTGCATCGCACACACCTCCAACTGGGCACAGGACTACCCCAGCAAATCCCTACCCATCACTGTCACCACGGTGAGGTGGCATGCAAGGACACAGGGCTTTCTCCTTTCTGCATGCTAGGGTTTATTTCCTCTTTCTCTCATGCAAGCCAGGAGGAAGAATTGCTTTCCCTTTCTCAATTTGCTCTCTGAAAGCTTCAGACCTGGTAAATCCTCTTGCCTGTTTGCCAGAGCCAAGCCCAATGTAAACAAGAACAGCCTCTTTGGCTGTTAAGCCAGTCTTTAAGTAAAGCTTGGAGTATGCAACGTCCTGTTCACAAGATATAGGGCTGGGTTCAGTGTGTCAGCTGCACCCACTGTGTCCTGGTCTGGTGGCCCAGGATGTCACAGCTGGGGACAGCTGGCAGCCTAGGGCAAGGATCCTGTCCTCCTGTGCTACCCACAGCCACCTAGAAAACAGCTGCTCAGCATCCAGGTGTGAACCAGGGAGCTGCACAGGACTCCCCAGGAACTAAGAGACCTCTGAGCCCTGGGCCTGTCGGTGCCATGTTCCTGTGCAAGGCAGGAGATGAACGGCACCAGGCAGGGCTCAGTGATGCCCCACAACCCCCAGAGTGCCAAGGGCAGACAGAAGAACCCAAGGAGCAGGTAGGACTCTGGCAGCATGTGCTACTTCACCAGTATGGTCCTGGTGCTTAGCTATCCCTCTTGAATGTGGCAAACCAGAAAACAAAGGATGAGGAGTCAGGGAAAACAGGCAGTGAGCAGGACAGACCCCACTCTGCTCCAGGGAAGCAGTGCCTGCCTACCCTCAAAACCATACCTTAGCCCCACAGTCTGCTCCCTTCTCCAAGCAGAACCCAATGAACCTGGGGTCAGCCACCTTCACCAGGATGTTGTCCACGCAGTACACGTGGACGCTCTGCACACCCCTGCGCTCCATGTCGTCCATGATGCCGTGTGCCCCCAGGGCCCGGTACAGGCCCCCATTGCCATCTGCGAAGAGAACAAACCACTGGGGCTGCAGCAACACCCAGCAGCAGTTCCATCACCCACCCACGCTCATCCTCCTTCCCCACAGAGCTGGTGTGGAGGGTCATCAGCCCAGCCATACCCCACCCTGGTCCTCCCTGCCAAGACAGACACCTCCCAGCCTGCATCACCCGTGGGCCACGTCACACGGCAAGACTCCAGCTCCAAAAGCTTGTCCTCAGCACCACATTTCACCTCTGTGCACCCCTCCTATCAGCTCCCACCACTAACCTGGTGCCATAGCAATCTTGCCCTTCTCCTCCAGCAGGATTTTCCCATCGAACCCCAGGGCAGGCAGCATGCCCTGCTGGAAGAAGATGACATTTTCCTTCTTCAAGCCAAAATAACAATGCTTCTGGAAGAACTCCTTGGTGGACTCCATAGTGCGTCCACTTGTCATGATGTACCTGTCGCAGAGCAGGAGACACCCAATGAGCAGGGAGGAGCGGCAGGGTCTGGCTCCCCTCATCCCAAATGCAGGGAACAACTAGGACAGGCTTTTTCCCTCTCCAAGTTTAGGAGGATCTGACCTGATGTGGCCTCACCACTTTGGCAAGCCAATGAAAAGCTTCACTCTTCCTTGTAACATGTGAAAAACCATAAAACACCCTGCACAGTGCAGGGGACACCCGCAGCAGCTTCTTCCTTGACACCAACCTCCTGCTCACAGCACCATAGCTGCCCCTTGCTGCATAGACGCCTGCTTTGTGTGGCTGCTGTCCCATATGGGGACGACAAACCTTCCCGAGGGCCACGGGGCTTTCCGAGTTTGACAACGTGGGACCTGCCAGTGCCCCTCACCGAGCCTTGAACCACTAACTCCAGCAGGATATGCCGATAGCAATAGGACTGGTGTCAAGAGGGGCTATGCCAAGCCATTGTTCCTGGGCGGCCAAGGGGCTCTGCATCAGCCCAGGGGCCGGGAAGGGGAACTGCACCAAGCCCCAGGGCTACACAAACCCACGGGCCTTGGCCCATCAGCGCCAACGGGATCGTGCCGACACTTCCCTTTTCCCCCGAGGCCACCGGCGACCAGAGCTCACCAGGGGATGTGGCAGGGGGTGCCGTGCTGCTCCTCCGCCAGCTGCTGCAGCCGCCGCAGGCGCTGGGCCTGGAGGTGGAAGAGGGTCTTGCGGGAGGGCAGCCCCACGTCGCACATGCCCTTGGGGTAGGGGACGCCGAGGCGGGTGCCCTGCCCGCCGGCCAACAGCAGCGCGGCCACGCGGCTGCCCGCGATCTCCGCCAGCCCTGGGGGAGCACACACGCGTGGGGCCAGCGGCTCCGGCACCGCGCCGCGCCGGGCCCCGCCGCCCCCGCCACCTACCGCGGCTCTCCCAGCGCGGCACCAGCCCGCGGTCGCGGGTGGCGCTGCCCAGAACGTCCCGCGGCACCGGCTCCATCCGCGCGTCAAGCGCCGCCGCCGCCGCCGCTTCGCCGCCGCCGTCCCCGCGGGCGCGGCGGAAGAAGCGGTTGATCTCGGCCACGTCCATGCCGCGCAGCTCGGCCGCCAGCGCCCGGCGGGCCGCGCCGCCCAGCTCGGGCCAGAAGCGCAGCACGTGGCCTTGCCCGCCCGCCTCCAGCCGCTCCCGCAGCGCCGCCGTGTCCGCCGCCTCCATCCCCTCCGCCGCCTCCATTCCCTCCACCGCCTCCATCCCTCCCGCCGCCGCCGCGGGGCCGCCGCGCCCCCGCCGGCATTTTATAGCCCCACGCCGCCGCCGCGCCGCCAATGGCCGCGCCACGCGCCACGTGGTGCCCGCCGCCCGCCCAATGGGCGCCGGGGGAGGGGGCAGCACGGCCCGACCCCCTCGCGGCGCCGCCGCCAATGGGAGCGGCCGCTGCGGGGGCGCGCGCCGGAGGCTGCCATGGCAACGCGCGCCACGTCAGCGCGCGGCCCCGGCCGGGCCGGAGGGGAGGGGCCCGCAAGGAAAAACCCCAAATCCACCCCAAAATCCGCGGGCGAGGTCTCCGCGGAGGAGGAGCCCCGCGGGGAACAGCCCCCTCAGCCAGCTGGGCCCGGAAGCCTTGCCGGTCCAGGACCGATGAGACACCGGTCGTCCCGCCATCGGGGTGCGCGTGGTGTCAGACTCACAGAATATCCCGAGTTGGAAGGGACCCACCGGGACCATCGAGCCCAACTTTCAGCCCCGCACAGGACCCTCCCCAAGAGTCGCACCGTGTCCCAGTGCTGCTCGAGCTCTGCCAGGCCCGGTGCCGTGACACGGCCCGGGGTGCGCCAGCGCGGCCGCAGCCACAGAACCGCTCCCGCGGCCCGGCCCCCCCGGCGGCTGCGGGACCTTGTGCAACCCGCAGCAGCTGCCGGGGAGGCTCCTGAGTCACGGGGTGGTGCCCCCCCGGATGACATCCCTTCGGAAGCCCTTACGCCAGAGCGAGCGAGGAACACGCGCGTGTGCGGTGTCCGTAGGCGGTGCTGTCGCAGGCAGCCGAGCCCCCAGGGACCGGGAGGGGACACGGTGGGCTCCGGCCAGGCAGAGCTCACCCCGGCGCCCCCACCGGGGTTTTCAGCCCTGCTGGCGCACAGGGTGAGTAAGTCCCAACAGCCAAGCACAAATACCACCACCACCATGGCGAGGTCACAGCCCTGTAACCCCAGACTGGCACAGGGTGACAGAGAACTTTCCCAGCTACATATTTTTTCACCATCAGTGCCACAAGAACAGCACACTGCACAACCACCTCCTACTGAAGCATCGTTTATTAATCACCTGTATCAAGCACACATGGGTTCAGCAAGGGTGCGTGACGGGATACAACAGTTGACATCTAACCCGAAGGGAGGCACGTGGTTACAGGATCCGGCACAGCAGGAGGAAGTGTACTGAACCCTCTGGAAAGACAACCTGGGTGCAACACGGTGCCTAGGCTATGTTGTTAGGAGGCTGAAGACCAGTGAGAATAAAATTAGGAATACAGCTAAAATCAGAGCTGACTTGTGCTTTGGCCAGTGATTTAAACACCAGTTACCCTACGACTTAGGTAGGACTACGTAGGTCAGTGCTACACCAAGGGCTATTGGGAGGGAGCAGCACAGACCAGGAAACCCAGCAAGCATCTGAGTGGAAAGCCTCAACACTTCTGCACCTCAAGCAGGCAGTAATCTGGAGACAAGGAAAGCCAGGCCCATCCAGGCACACGCCACGACAGATACCTTGGACTGAATCACCACACACCTCAGATACAATCTAGAGTTAAGAAACTCATAGGTTTTATCAGGGCTAAAACTTATGCCAAGCCACTACTAGGTTGCTGAGACACCAGAGTTAAGCCTCATCTTGGGAGAAAAAGTCCTTGAAGACAGAGGGTGAGGAATAACAATAAAATGCTTCTAAACCTCCCTGTATCCCACAGCTTGCCGAGGGGTGGATCCAGTGACAGGACAGAGATCAGCATCCTCAGCTCTTGCCATGAGGAAAATGAAAAGCAGCTCTGGGGTTTTTGCCCAGCTCAGTGCTCAAGCCTGGTCGATGTACATCAGGAGAAAAATACCTGGTAGCAGAAGTCTGCATCTGGAGGATTCATTTAGCTCCTATTAAAACAGCTGAACAAAACCCCATCCAAACTCTGGTGGAGAAGCTTTACCATGCTGCAGGAACAGGCTGTAGCTCCTCTCTAAAGATTAATCCTGGCACAGCTCTTTAGCTGAAAATCCCAAAGCATAATTCTGACTGAAAAAGAGATATGCTTGAAAGATGACAGAGCAGCTCATGGTCCTAGAAAAATGCACGTGAGAACTTAAAACACCTTCAAGTTCTGCACCTGCACCTCAACATCTCCCTGTCCCAGGGGTGCTGGGACACCGACTGCTGTAGGTGACAGCACCCAGAGGAGCTCCCTGTGTCCCCACATGGGCAGCACTCAGCAGGGCAGGAACTCTTGGGTCTGTTCCTGCCAGCTTAATGCTGCTGACATGATGGCATTCAACATGTGTAAGTCAAGGCCAAAGTGCTTTGACCCCTGGCTCAGCCCATCAGGGACAGCAACAACGCAGAGCTGAAAAGGTCAGTCAATGCCTACCAATACTTTCAACACTGCTCTTCACATAGGAAAAACCCTCACCCAGTTAATCATTCAGTTCTTCCCAGACAGTAAAAGGTGCTTCACTGAAGGACAGTTAAATGAAAGCAATGAATCACACACCCCCAAGCTGGTTAACAGCTATGTACATCAAAGTAGCATCATTCCCAGAAAAATGTGATCAGCAAATCACACCTTAAAACTCATTGTGGCTTTTTTTTTTTTTCCCCTGGCAAGCCCACCATCTCAAAGGCAACAGAAGAATTCAGAGATTGGTCCTTTCTGGGGGAGTTTGGGAAGCACCACAGTAGACAGGACTATATACACCAGCACAGACAGGAACTCAGACTCGTGAAATGCTACAGACATTGGATCTTCTGACACACCACACACAGAGCAAAAAAATCAAGAGGAACTTTTAAGTGCAGGATTCCAGCAAGTCCAGCATCAGCAAGATGCAAACAGTAAACTGCAAGGTAATTCAGGTATTATTCCAGGGAAGGTCAAGGATGGTTCAGGCAGCTGCCTGTAAGTATTTCAGCTGGAGAAAAGAATTCAGGAGGGCTCTCCTCCTCACTAAAGCTGGTACCAGGGTCACAAGCCACCACCAGCCACAAGCTGGTCACCCTCTAAGCAGGGCTGTTTCACCCTGTGCTCATCAGGAGCAAAGTGCCCCCCCCTGCAGGGAGACTCTGGTGGGTTACAGGTTTGGACACCCCTGGGAAAGAAGTCACTGCTAACCCCACACCAGCAGCTGTGCAGTGTCTGCCTGAGCACTGCAGCCACAAGACCAGAGCGTGCTCTGGGGGGAGCAGCGATGCTGCTGGCCCAATGCTTTTTCCCCAAAAGCACATGGCTCTTGTCCCTGACAGTGGGAAAGACCTTCTCCTGGCCAGTCAAGTCTGATGACTGATTTAAGCCCTTTCCATAAAGGATCTCAGATTGCCTCAGGCCCTTTGTGTAACCTATGAAGGACCAAAAGTGTCAGTGCTTCTAATCTACAAGTCTAATGCAAAACCAAAATGCACACCACAGAAAAGCCAAGCGTGGGACCTACGACGAACAAATATTTGTTCTTATAAGACTCGCAGGGCAGGAGTCCTGCTGAGACATAAAGAATACTGCATACTGTAGCACTCCTTTCCAAAAACATCACCTAAAGACACTATGTATTACAGATGATTTGGCATCAGAGCTAGGGAGCATCAGAGCCAGCACAGGGTATGTGCTAGAAAGACGACTCCACACGGCAGGGTTTTCACATCACCTCAGGCTACAAAGTGCTTACAGGTTGTGTGGGGACTGAGGCTGCCACTGCTCTGACCAGGTATCCACCACCAGTCCCGACCCACATACAAGCAAGGCATACAAGCAAGCTCAGCTCCCCACAGGCAGTGTCATCCACACCTCATTGCCCCAGCACAGCATGATGTCTGTGCCAGGTCAGTTGGATGTCTCTGTTTGGCTCACGGTGACAGGGCAACCCCATAGGCTCAGCAGATCCAATTTCAGAGCCTCCCTCTGCTCTATGTGATGAGAAGACTCAAAAGTCCTCTTGGTCTGCTTTAGAGAGGATGGTGTTTTTGCTTCTTTATTTATTATAGGTATCAACAAAAAGCAGGCAAGCCTTCCTCCTCTTCTTCCTCCCCAGCACTGGAGTTACAGGAAAGCTTAACAGAGAAATCCTCTCCCTGGAGCCAGGTTCAGTGCTAAGGCCAAGATTTTGGTCTCACTGCAAATCACTGAAAAGAGCTTGCCAAGGTCTGCTCGGCCTGCCGGGCTCCCACCGTCACCGCTCCTGCCATGCGAGCGCCCACCAGGGCGGAGCCACGCGCCCCCTGCACACGAGCAAGCACAACACACACACAAGCACACGCTGAAAGCCATCCCGGCCTCCTCGGCACATCACAAAGCAGCAGTAAAGGTTTCAAAGCCCATTCAAGTCCTTCGCATCTCTCCTTCACAGATGACTCGAAAGCAGGGCTAGGAAGATCTTTTGCACATTCAACTGTAAAACACGTGAGGAAGAGGAGCAAGACAACTCTCCTGATTGTTGCTACTGCCTACAGCAAGTTTTGGTACAGATATCCTCTCTTATAGGCACTCAGTGGGTAAAACGTAGCCACAACAAACTTGCCATCAAAAATCTTTCCAGTCAGCATTTTTTGGGCAGCTTTGGAATCACCAGCATTTGCATATTCAACAAAGACCTGAAAGAGAGAGAGGAGAAACAGGACTTCCAGTGCACCGTGCCACTCCCTCCCTCCCACCCTGCAGCCGGGAAAACCATTCCTGTACAAATTCTTCTCCTCCATCCTCGGCTGAGCACAGAGCATTGGAGCTAAAAAGGAAAGAGCTGCATCTCTGAATTGGGATTTCATCTCCTACTCCTCATTTGGTAAGGTGGGAGAAAGTATGATGATGCTCTACATCCTCAGCAGTTCCTCTCCCACCCATTAGCTTCTATGCTTCCATCCCATATCCCAACTCCCCTGCTAAAGCTGTTTGGGCAACCTTACATAACTAGGAAGGAACCTGTGCTGTCCTTCAAAATAGCCATCTATTTTTAGCACTGCCATCAGCCAAGAGATTTCCAGGCACTAAGCAGCAGTCCTGCAGCACATGGGGTGTATTTAGGAATACACAGCCTCTTCCCTCCACTCACTTACTTGGCCTTTACCAGGATTCTCCTTTGGAATAAGCAAGGAAACCACCGGTCCGTATTTCTGACACTCTTCTCTTATGTCTTCCAGGATATCTGAGAAAGGAAAGAGTTGGTTGTCTTTCACTTTGCGAACTAGGACAAGCCAAGAAACAAATGAAGGCGAGATGAACACATCAAGAACGTTCAGTCAACATACAGCTTTTTCTTCTCAATTTAAAATAAACAAGCATGAAGTGCCAGAGCAGAGGCTGATGCTGCTTAATGGGCACATAATGAGATGAAAGTGTCTGAACTGAGGCTCAGGAACACAGACCTGCAGGCAGTGAACCTCCAGGAGCAGGGTTTGGAGCACATGAACAGTGCTTTTCCTCGCACACAAAGACTGGTTTTCCAGTAGCTAAAACATTTGGGATTTACGAGTGCCTGCTATGGCACTGGGAGGAGGGGAACTAAAGTAGCTGCCACAAGCCCTTCTTTGTGTGAGCAGAACCCAGCCTTGAAACTTGTATTCCCAGAGCTCTCTAGCTTTTGCCACTCACGTGGATTTGACAGCAAGCAGAAATGCAAATTCCACCAACATGCCTGGTCATCTACCACAGTTTAAGAATTCCAATGAGGTATTTCAGTTCTCTGCTGAGACCTTGGATAAGTTCATTAGCAATTTTTTAAGGATGTGTGCTACTGAGATGCAGAGTCCTGTATATGGCCAGTGGAAGCTCAGAGCTACAAGCACACAATGAAGTCTGCAGGCATGTAAACAAAGAAGAAAATAAAAATAAACTGTTTGGTTGTTTTTTTTTTTAAATTTGGGATCCTTCAAGAACTTCCTACAATCTTCTGCTTTCTCTCTCAGTCTCTTAGTCTATTCTCTGTTGGTGCAGCTGACCCACTTGGTACCAAATCTCAGTCGAGCAGCTCTTTGTTTACTGTTCTTGAGCCTATTAATTGCTCACCTGCTTGCTCTCACATCCCCAGAGGCAAACAAAACAGAGTCTGTAAGACAACACTGCTAATATGGGAATTGCACAGCTTGCACCAACCTTCATATTCCTCTTCGCACTGCAGAGAAGCATCACTTAGAACATTTAGCAGCCTCAGCACAGGCGTGGGGAGCATCACCAAATCTTCGATATGGGGAGCTGTTTGGCATCCAAAGAATTAAAGAAAAGAAATCAAAGGAGCAAGAAAACAGGAAGTTGACTCAAAGTGCATTATGATACACAAGCACTTACTGCTGTTTGCAGTACAGTTTTGCTTCTGTGCTCCAATTACCTGCACTTACAGTCTGTATTCTCTGTCTCCAACCTGTGCACTGAGAGACTCTTCCGATGGGTTCAGCACACTCTGCAATTATTCTGAGGCCAGCACCTGAAATTGCTCCTTAAGTGAAGACTAGAGCTGTGTCTACTCAGCTCAACCTCAGAAATTGGTGTGACCTCTTTCAGTTCTTCCCTGAACACCATGCAAACCTTCCCTCTTCAACTGCAATCCACTGCTTTGAAGACCACCATGCACTCTTGCAACAAAAGTGGGGAAAACTGCTTGGTTACTTAAATAATGCAGCGTTGTAGAATCAGGCATGGCCACAAGGTGGGTGAGGAGGGACCCTGTGAAAAACTTCACAGGAGCAGAAATAAAACACTTTGGGCGCTGGACATGAGACTCTTGGCTCTAGAAAACAAACAGCCCAGAACAGTGCAGTATAGATACATCCCTCCTGGCAGCAGGAGACAGTCAAGGTGGAAAGGCTAATGGCAAAAATGAAGATATCCTCTATAAACTCAAAGCTGCAGGGACACTGTCACCTCTCCACGAAAAAAAGCTTGATTTCACAGTTCCTGGACAGGACTGGCAGGCCACTCGTGCCTTTAAGATCTGGGAGCCCAACTTGCAGTACTTAGAGGGTGTTAATGTGTTTATTTGTTTTGGCAGCTACAACAGCTGAACACAATAGCGGTACCTCACAGCTCTCCCACTTGACAGTGAGAGGGGACAGAAAAGGGAAATGGCTTCTATTCTCCACTCTGAGCCTTCTAACCACAATTGCAAAGTGGGCTATTATTTCCTAGGAAATACTTTTCCAAGCTGAGCACCCAATGCATATGCGGGAGCTGACATCTTCCGCTAGGTGCAGACAGAAGATGTTGATCTCATAGCCCAAGAAGAGATACAAGGAGAGCACAGATGTTGAAAATCTCCTTTTGCCTGACACGGAAAAGCCCTTATGAAAAGCTTAGAGTATGAAAGGCCTTATCAGTCTAGACAATGCCAGGAAGCACCCAGGGCTGCCCTTTGAAGAAAAGTGCTGCCTTCAGATAACCAGGCATATTCCAGCTCCAAGTGAACTTTGAGGACCATTCTTCCGCAGGACTATTTGCAACTAAGAGAGAGCAGATGAACTGGAGACTTGAAAGAAACATGTAAGTGTCACCTTGGTCTTATATGCTGCCCCTTTTATTCACAGAATCATTTAGTTTGGAAAAGACCTTTAAGATCAAGTCCCACACACCACTTCCAAGTCCACCAGCAAATGTCCCCAGTCCACCACCAAGTGCCAGATCTACACGTCTTTTAAATACCTCTGGAAATAGTCACTCCACACTTCCCTGGACAGCCTGTTCCAACACTCGACAACCTTTTCAGTGAAGAAGATTTTCCTAATATGCAATTTAAACCTCATGTGGTATAAGTTGAGGCCATTTCTTCTTGTCCTGTCACTTGCTACCCAGGAGAAGAAACAGACACTAAGGTAAATTTGTTCTTCATTTCATATGTCTTTTTCCAGAGAGGCAGACAAACCAACACTTAGAATTCAGAGCCAGCTGGTATTCTTGTACCCAAGTGACAAATGCTTTTTTTGCGACACTCTTCTGCTTTAGGAGGTACTTTCTACCCAGTCCCTCTGCTTCTCTTCAAATGCCAGGTGACACCAACCACACTGACAACACAGGAAAGAAGCTGATGAACTGGAAAGTCAAGACTTGGCTGTAAATGACAAGGAAAGCCATTCTCAGCTGTCTTTGCTCTAAACAGAAAAGCTGTGTCCAAGTGAAAGGCAATGACAGACTTGTCAGGAAAGCAACAGTAAATGGTTCTTTGTGCAGACAAGCATATGCACAAATTTGGCAAAGAAAAGAACCAGCAAAAAGAACTAAGAAAAATGGAAGCTCTTATATAAACTCAGCACTAGCCACAGAAGCACCTTCCTCAGTACAGTTAGAGGTCTGTGTGTTTAGAAGTAGACCAGAAAGCACTGCCAATACACTATTCCCTCTGCTCTAAAGCACTGCTGGCTGAAAGGTTCAGCCATGGAAGGCACCTTTGATTACAACAGTCCCAGTTTCTGAGACGCAAATAAGTCTGAAAACAGGAATGAGTTGTTATCTTTGCCTAATACACAGAAATATCAGTATCTATCTATAAGAAGCAATACTTAGTGACCTTTGCTGCAAGATACAGCAAGGAGCTTAAGAAAAGCAAGGCTAGGATTCCAGGGGAAATCCTAGCCCAGCCAGAAGCTGGATGCCTGAAGCATTAATTTATGCTGCAGAAAGGCTGGATACAGAACTCTTCACTGGTGTTCTTGAAAGAAGACAAGCTCTGAAGAATGCTACTGTGTTGCTTTTGGAACAGAAAACAGGGAGGGACACAAGCCTAAACAGCAAGATCCTCAGCCCACCTTTTGCTGACCACCTGCAACCCACATGGGGAGGTCCTGAGGAAAGAACTCCTCTAAATTGAAGGGACAGATGAAAATGACAGTGACACCTGTCCATGACCTGCCACACAGGCACCAGAACAGGCAGGCCAGTCACTGCTAAAAAGGTTCACACCTTGAGAACACACCAGGACTGTCTGACCCGTGCAGAGGCAGCAGCACATGCCATCACCAGCCACTGCCTCAGTCGCTCACACTCCTGGCGATTTCTCAACTGGGAAACACTTGGCATAAGAAAACCCATCCACTCACCATAAATAGCATTTCACTCTTCAAAAGCACCTCAGTGGTCACAATATTAGGTAAATATCTTGGTTATTTCTGTCCTCTCAGGTGAATTCTTCTGCCAATGGTCAGAATTTAATGGAGTCCAACCAGGGAATAGTGACAACTCATGGGGCTGGAGAGGCAAGGCAGCACTGAGAGCACAGGCAGCTGCAGCACCACAGAGGGCTGGCAAGAGCCACAAAGGAGCAGCAATGAGGCCTGAACCAGAAACAACAGCTGAACTGCACTCTGTGCTGCTTCCAGCACGAACTGAGAGCCACGAGCAGGACTGACACACACAGCTTACCAAAGGGAATGCTGAAGAACGGGCTGCATAAAGCCTTCTCAGCGGAGGCTCGCTTTCCTTGGTCACAATGAAGCATGCTGGAAGAGAAGACACACTTATGTTCTTGCATGGGACATTCCTGCACAGACAAATTCCACTCAGTGGAAGGCAGGACAGAGGAATATCCCATTTTCGGTGTGGTTATGGTACAAAGAGAAGAGTGAGAAGCACACCTTCCAACTCACGGCTGAAGGACACCAGAAGGATCCCCTGAAAGCATTATGAGTATATGGTAGAGCAAACTTTCCTTCTCAATGTCTCTCAGCACCAGAAAATGGAAGTTGCTCACTTACAAGTTTACAGGGAATACACCATGCTCCAGCTTGACCTTCCCAGGCCATTCAGCCCATATGTCAGGCATGCAGGCAGCTCATGGAAGTGATCACACTCCAAGGTGCTCCCACATCTTCCCACAAATGGGATTCAAAGCAGCTGATAGCCCAGGGCTTGCCTGAGAACATGCCCTACTCAGCTTTACCAGTGGCTCCCAATACTATTTCGGCCCAGTTGTGTCCTCATTCACCCTGTAGCGTCAGAGCAAAGTCACAGGACAGCAAAAACAATCCCCTTGGCAGATTTCTCAGTAGAGTTTCACAAGTGCATTTGAATCCTGACAGAAGTGGGGAGCAGCACTTTCTGCCCCATCCTTTGTTTCTGACAACACTCCCCCAAAGCAGCAAAACCTTCAGTATTCTCCAAATATAACCTCTGTATATATAAGCACTGAAACAGCAAATGATCAACATAATGACTGATACTCTTTACGTTCTGACTCCAAACTGTGCCAAAACAGAGGAACCAAAACATTATTACAATGCTTGCACTTGTTACCAGCACAGTGGGAGATTTAAAAAAAAAAAAGTGTTAAGTGTGGGCTCTAAGTTGCCAAGAGCAAGGCTACAGGCTTGACTTCACAGAGCACATCTTTAAGCACCAGTAAGCAAATACGATAAGATACCTTTTGATAAGGTCTCTGAGGTGATAAGCTGGAATGGCTGAATTAACCACCCCTTCACTGGCAAATATGCGATCAATGATGGCAGAACTGTTTGTCTGCAAAGAAAAAGAAACAGTGATTAGGGAGGTCAGAACCAGATCAGTGCAAAGTCTGCAATATCCCACCATTTGCCAGACTGGATGGCAGTGGGCTGTAGTACTGTGGGATTTTGTGAGACATCCCCAACTGCCCAAGCCTCACAGGTTAAACTAGCAGGCTCATATCAAATGAAGCTTCTCCCATTTGCCTGTGCAAAAGCTGGAAATTTCCATATGCAGGAAAACTTGCTATGATTGTGGAGGTTATGATGCTGAAAGGATATTCTCACTGGGAAGGGGAACATAAACCAAGGTTATTTCACACAAAACAGAGGACAGGCTCAAACACAGAGCCTTCTCAGGATACAGACTTACAAAAAGATCCCCAGATTAGAGCTAACATTAAACTAAAACCAGCAAATAATTCCTCTGTCATTGTGCTGCTGAACTAGGTGACAAACATCAGCCATTGATTTTTTCTTCCTCCTGTGCCACAACGACAGCCAGGACAACTTGCCTACCAAATCTAGGCAAGACATAGGCTCCAAAGACAGACTCCTGGAACCCTCATCTTTCAGTAACCTGAACACAGGCAGCATTCAGACATGCCAGTCCCACAGGGCAGGTGTGTCTTTAAGGCTCTGGAACCTTAATCCTCAAGGCAATAGGATTAGAGAAACATCCTGGTAACACTACCTAGTTGCCAGGTGCTACCTCACAAATCCAGGTTACGAACAGGAAGAAGGAGGACTTGTTTGGTGCAAGCAAGAATGCTCTCAGCAGCTCCCTCTCACTCACCTTCCATTCCTGAGATTGGACTGTATGTTTCAGTTTCATTCCTGAGAACATTTCCAGTAAAACAATTCCCAGACTCCACAGATCCACAGCAGAGGTACATTCTGTCTCACTCTGGAGCCCTGCCTGCGCCAGGCAGTTCTGCAGTTCTGCCTCTGGAGCCCGATACCCGTCTGTTTGAATATATTTCACATCCTACGGGAGACCAAACACACGGAGGAAGTTAATTTTCCAGAATCACGTTCTCCACTCTATCCCTAAATCAATTCACAGCTGTCCTTCCAAACGGGGCCCCAAAATACTACTGCTAAATTGACAGAGAGCACTGGTACAGCCTTGTGCAAGGCAGGGAGTTCAACTCCCTATACTGCTGTGCCAAGGAAAAAACAAGACTGTCTGGAAGAGAAAACATCTCCCAGCAAAACAGCAGGAATCCCACTAACATCTGCCCTCTGAAAGACAGCACTGCTGGGAGGAAGAGGCTGGATGCCACTGCAGACTGGCCTTTTAGCCTCTCCCAAGCAAGAAGACACTAGAAATTTCAGGATAAGGGTTGAACACCCACGCTGTGCTTCCACATCGGCTGCGTGAGAGCACAAACAGCCCTGTCTGAGCAGCGAGGATCAGTAACTGCTGCCATCATTCAAGTGCTGATGTTCTCTGGAACAAAACGTTAAAAGAACGAAGCAGGCACCTAATGCTCAGACAAGGAAATTATCAAAGGCACTTCCCACACACCTCTTCCTTCTCCCCCTCACAGCCTCAAGTGCTGCAGCAATCAATACCTGCCCAGCTGCCGTGGCTGGCACAGCAAAAGAAAATGCCCACACACTGCCTGCTTCAAAGAAAACAGGAAATTATAGAACCACACAAGTGCTGGCTGGAGGGGCTGCTCTGAAGGCTCCAGTCCAGCCTCCTGCTCCCAGGCAATACCTGGCCAGTCAGCTGTGGCTTTGTCCAGCCAAGTGTACAGAGACAAACTTCATGCTGCGTCTTTTTAACACGGGAGGGCTTGTTTTACACTCAAAGAATGACAGAAGAATATGCAAGCCTACTTCCTGGAAAAGGCACAGGATTGGGAATTCCTACCAGGATAATACAGTCAAACAAAGATTATCTGGTTCTCTGACTGAAAATACAGTTTACAGAAGACATTTTCCAGCAACAGAGCTCAAAAGTGGCTTACGAACTTTAAAAAAAAAAAGATACACAAACTGCTCATCAGTGTCCCTCCTCCTATCAGCAAGGAGCAGAACCTCCAGCATGGCAAAAGCAGCAATTTGGCTGCCGCACCAAACAACATTCAGAGATAAAGAAAACACCATGGTCAATGGCACCAGGGAAAAGATTGAGATGGAATGTCAGTCCTACAACCTAAAGCATTTTGAGAGCTGTAAGTGGTTGAGACCTTTCTGTATGTACAGCCATTCTGTTAAAACAGTAATGGCAGGAAACTTGATGTGAAGACAAGCTTGGCAGGACTGTCATAAATAAAAGTAGCATGGTCTTTGACTCAGATAAGGAAATCATGCACATAGGCTGCTGCCCAAGGCAGGGGTGGGAGGAGACACTGATACTTAGTGCACATGCAAAAGCAGGGTCAGACAGTTCACCCCACACAGCCACTGTGTTTGTGAGAAAGGGTAAAGGAAACTCAGCCCAAAGAAAGCAGATTGGAAGGAACCATGGAAGCAAATAAAACATTTGATCACCTATTACGAGGCAACTCACAGAGCAAGCAGCAAAACAGAGACCTGAATTAAATAAAAATATGTGTATTAGACACAGGACACCAGAGCATGTATTTTGCTGATAAACAGCAACAGATTACCAGCACAAACCCAGCCAAGAACGTGGGAGAACTGAAGACAACATGGAGGAGTTAAGAAGTCCAAACATTAAAAACAGCTCCTGTACCAAAGAATTCAGAGACAGGTCACCCACACAACCCTGTGATATTCACAATCAGTAAACTGTACTGTTAATACCAGTAAACCGGTATACTATAAAAAAGTCTATTAATTTAAAACCTCTAAAAGAGAAGTGTGCACGGAATGGGGATAAGCCAGGGCAAAGTTTGAACCAAAAAATTAAAGCTCGCTTACTGGACTTACCATCCATCACCCAATGATCAAAGGCAAATGTTCTATCTACGAGGCTACCTGACAAAAAACCTTTACAGAGAGAGGGAAGGGTGAAAGGAAGCTCTATCAAGCCCACAGCAGAACTTTGCGAGGCTCTCTGCTTCCATGAGAAGCCATGGAAGAGAATAAAATGGACAAGAACAAACTTAGAAAACTCAGTATCACCAAAGCAAAAAAGTGACAGCAAGAAGAGAGAGAGAAAAAGCTCAGCAAATAAGAGAAGCAGAGTAGAATAGGCAGAGATTGTCCATGTCAGTAAAGAACAGACACTGCCCACCCACAACCAGAGCAAGGGCTCAAAAGAAACATCCAGACTTCCTGAAAAAGGGAAGCTGCTGAAGATAAAGAAAAGCACAAGGACACTGGCAGAGATAATACAGTTGACTGGAGAAGCTGATGGTGAAGCCTGGACTCCTACTACCCATGATAAGGATGTTAAAAGCAAATTCTGCATTTCTGGGTGCTCCCACTCGTCTGATCATGCAAAAACTGGCAAACTAGGAAGCTGAGACACCACTTTTCTCAGTGCATCATTTACTCTGGAATTTGTAGCACAAAGGCTAGGTCATCAACAGAAACCAGCGACATGCAAGGAGATGGGAACATGAGCTTCTGTTTCTGGGGCCAGACAATATTTTAGCCTTTTCCAGGAAACCCTCAGCACCAGCTCAGCTACTCTGATCATGTCAGGTCAAGTCCTACACTCATGAGCTGAAAGCATCACAGAGCCACACAACACAGAGCCATCTGCTTTGAGAGTAGCACATGCCAAACCTGATTCCCCTCTTTGAAGCTAAGTCCAAAGTCAATGAGCTTAAAGCACTCCTCCTCTGCGCTCCACAGGATGTTGCGTGGCTTGAGGTCTGCGTGCACGTAGCCTTTGTGGTGCAGGAAAGCCAGGGCTTCCAGAACGTCTCGGGCGCAGTGCTGGATCATCCACATGGAGCAGCCCTGGTTGCTGGAGTGCAGCAGCAGCTCGGACACACTGATGTCCAGCAGCTCCAGCAGCAGGCAGCGAGACGGGCCGTTGGCAGAGTAGTGGTTGGTGAACACGCCGTACAGCGTCACTGCAGCGAGACACAGCGACAGGCACCGGTCAGCCCCTGCCACCGCTCCACACCACCACAGCTGCAGGAGGCAGCCCAGCTGTTTTGTATCGGGTGACATTCAGAGGGATGGAGAACCAGGCTTCGGAGGGAAGCAGCAAGGGAAAACTAGCCCTGTCAGCTCTACGGGCTTCGGAGGACAGGCCGGTCTCACAGCACCCCGCCAGGCTTTGCTAAAGAGACAGGCCTGGGTGCTCCTGCTCAGGACAACCTGGGACATGGATAAGCAGTGGGCAAACTGGATGTATCACCACTCTTTGAGACATGTCTATCTCTTTCCTGTGACAAATCTTGCACAGTGGGAACCCAAGCTCTGTCTGGGTGTCCAGGCACATTATGGCATTAAAAAACATTTCATACCAACAAAAAAATACCATCAGTGGGTGAACTAGGGCTGTTTCACCAACCACCTCCGGCACACAGCCTTCCTCCCTTCCCAAGCTCCTTCCCACATGTGGAGGCAGCCCAGAAGCCCCAGACCAGATCAGGCAGGCCAGCAGGCACACACTGTCCCACTGCTGCCCCACAGGCAGCATGGCTCTTGCCAGAGCAGCTCTGGCACCCTGCCCGAAGGAGGATTCAGGGGTGCCCTGCCTTCAGTGACCTTCTCTGCCCATCCAAAAGGCGATGCCTGTCTCTCCTGCCCACCCTGGGGACATCCCCTGCAGACCCCCTGCCCAGACAAGGGGTGGGGTACCAGGAGCACCCACCACAGCGAGGCTGTTTCGGGGTGCCCAGGCTGAGGGTCCTCAAACCTGTCCACCCAGAGCTGCCAACCCAAGGAGCCAGCAGGGGTGGGCTTGGGGGCGAGGATGCCGAATTCCTAAAGGAGCTGGGGGTTCCCCTCCCTGGCTGGAAGGCTTGGCTTGGAGACACCAGTTTCCCCTGTGGGGGGAGAGGTGGGGGCCACAGGGACAGAGGGTGCCCGCGAGGGTCCCCGAGAAGAGGCGTTTGGGGATCCGAGGGAGGATCGAGAGGTGCCCGGGCTGGGGGGCGTGGGGGATGCCGGGGCGCAGGGGTTCGTGGTGCCGGGGTTGGGGTGCAG
>JAWWES010000006.1:29989754-30038167 GCA_035583135.1 Lophotriccus pileatus | reverse complement strand
GCCGGCGCGGGGGGGGGCCCGCGGGTCCCCGCAGCAGCGCACCCGGTACACCGAGGCCGAGGAGCCGCTGCCCAGCGGCGCCTGCACCTCCCACAGCCGGCCCAGCGCCTCCAGCAGCAGCGGCGGCGCCGCGCCCCACGCGCACCCCGACATGGCTCCGCGCCGCTTCACATCGCCCTCCCGCCGCCGCCCCGCCGCTGCCCCTCGGGCCGCCCCGGCCCCGGCGCCAGCCCCGGCCCCGGCCGCGCTCCGGCCGCCATGGCACCGGAAACGGGGCGGCACCGCCCGCGGCTCCGCCCGGCGGGGCGGGACAGGGCAGCGGCCGCTCCGCCCCGAATGGCTGGGCCGCGGCCCCTCAGCGGCCCTGGCACTGCCGAGGTCTGGTCCTCTCAGCCCGGCCACAGGCGGTCTCCAGCACCCTAAGGAGTCCCTGGCACTGGCGGGTCCCAGGCGCCCAGTACCCCCGCCGTGCCGTCCCTGCAGCCTTCAGCACTCCCGGGGTCTGGTCCCCTCAGACCGGGTACAAGAGGGCTCCAGCATCCTCGGTACATCCCGGCTCACATCTCCTAATCCCAGACACCAACTAGGGTTCCCGTCCCCTCAGTGCCAAGTACAGCAGGGCAGCTACAACTCAGGCATCACCAGACTCCTGCAGTGCCCCCCGGTTCTCCACCAGCTCAATCTCCAGGGATAGTGATCCCCTGTGCAGGTGCCAGGCTGGTGCAGGGGGTCCCCGCCCATCAAGGGACTGCCACATGTCAGTGGGTAAAAAAGAAAAAAAAATTTATTGTGCAATCTGTATCTTTTGTCCCAAGCCACACACACATCCTGACAACATAAATAGAGGGACTGGACTGGCCGTGAGTGTGATGACCCTCCCGTTAAGAGGAAGGTTCCTTTGGGATTGCAACAGTGGAAGATGCTGGTTCCTCAGAAAGGGGCTACAAGCCCTGGTTTCCATCAACACCTACAGTGCAGCACAGGTCTTGTCAGCACACAAATACACATACACAGATTCCTATTAGGGGTGGCACTGGGCAGGCACAGTGTGACCACTGTACACACCTGAGCACCAACCATGGGCTCTGTGTATCTGTGTCCCCTTCGCTTCTGAGCAGGGCTTTCCCAGGGCTGAGAGCTTCAGAACCCCAGCATCACCGTGGCACCACCATGACAACAGCAAGGAGATGGGTGGCTGCTCCCACGGCAAAGGGATCCGTGCTCACAGTCTCCTTCAGTGGTACACCGTGGCTTTAGGTGGTGGAAGATATTTCTTCTGTCCAGCAACCCTGTATAGCCCAGAAGAAGCTGCAAGCAGAAGTGCCCACCCATGAGTTTCTTTGCCTCCTCCAGCCCAAATCTGGGCTTTGGAGCTTTTCTTCTCAAAGCCACTTTTGTGGTAAAAGTGTGCATGAAAGCTCTAAGTAACAAGTTCCATCTCATAACTGCTTCCTTGCACTGGTCCAGGGGTTCACAGGCTGGCTAACCCCTCCTGTAATCCATGGGGTAACACTCATAGAGCAGTATCAGAGGACCATGTGGTTTCTTGTGTCCTGCAAAGACATCACTGACATCAGTGACACTGGCCCACATGGAGTGGGCTGCCTGCCTGGACAGGGTGGTCCTGTCCATGATGGCTGGGGCGAGATCAGGAAATAAGTGGGGAAGGGGAGTCTCACAGGAGCTTGGCTCCCCACCAGAGCCTGCTGTGCAGTCTCAGGTGTCCAGCCCTGCTCCCCACTGGAGCCCATAGAGTGAGCAGGTCTCCTGCATCTGGGGCTCTGCTGCAGAGAGATGGTACTGGGCAGAGCACTGCCATGGGGTGGAAGGTCCTACCTGGAGAAGGTCCTGAGCACTTCTGCCGTCCCAGCTCCCTGGCACCTGGCACTAGAGCTGGGTGAGCCTGCTGGCACCCTGGGATAGGGTATCTCAGCAAGCACGTGTCATAAGCTGGGAAATCCTCTGGATCAAGGCAGCCAGTGCAGAAGTGGGGAAACAACAGTTTCTCACTCCATCAGTGTGGAGACACTCACTGCAGCAGAGCTGATGGGGTTGGGACAGCCTGGCACTTCTGACCTCACACACCCCTTTGGTCCCCAGCTGAGCATGGCTCCTGGCTGCACTTGGGGTGGTAGTGACACAGTGGCAGGACAGGAGCTTGGCACTGACCAGGGTGAACAGCCCCAGGATGGTGCTGCAGAAGCCACAGAAGCCATGGCAGGACAGGCTGTGCCCCTCCCAGGAATCTGGGGAGAAGCAGGTTGTCATGGCTCCCCACGCCCCACACTGGGGCAACAATGGCTCCTTCCACCCTGGGGCTCCCTCTCCCAAAATAAAGATCCCAAAAATGGCAAGTGGCAGCAAGAGACATGTTTGGGAGAGCCAGCCCCCACAGTGCCCCTGTCTTGGCTCCCCCACTGCTACTCAAAGGACAGTAAATCGGGGTGGGTCCCCTCCACCTCCCAGCCAGGGGTACGTGGCTCTGGGCGCCCTGTGTTCCCTGGTGGCTCATGCTCCAGCCTTGGTCTCTGTGAGGGCTTCTCTGTGGGGGGTGACATCTCGGTGGCCCTCTCACCCACTCGCCACTGGCTCTCCTGGCTGCCCTTATGGATGAGGTCAGGCACAGGTAGGGCACCAGTGGGCTGGTTCCCGCTGGGCTCTGGGGTGCCTGTCGTGCTGGGCACCCCAGGGCATTCTGGAGGGGATGGGTCCCCTGTATCCAGCTGCTCCTCTGCAAGGTCAGAGTGGGCTGTGGGTGGTTCTGGAGGCTCCTCTAGGCCACCCTTTGTACTGATCCCCTCCGGCTGTGGAGCAATGAGCATGTCCTGAGGGGTCTTCAGGGCACGTGGCGTCCGCTTCTTGGTGATGGGGGGTGGGGGGTCCAGCCGGGGAAAGGCATCCAGCCCCACAGCCCTGCAAGCACAGAGGGAAAGTCACATACAGCCCCGTGCTGAGTCCCCTCCAGCCTGTCCCAGTGGCCCCACCATGGGGTGCACACTGCAGGACACTTACCCATCCTCGACAGCCAGCTGCGCTGTGCCCAGCATGGCGCCCACGCCGGCGTTCGCCTCCATCGCTCCCACACTGGGGAGGCCGGCGGGCTCCTTTCGGCGCAGGAGGTCGTTCACCTTGGCCCCCACGGCCTTGCCCAGGTTGCGGAGGTGTTGGCTGCTGGCGGGGCGGGAGGGCTGTGGCAGAGTGCCTGCCGAGGAAGGGGTGTGCTGCGGCCGCGGGGTGGGTGCCGTGCTGGCGCTGGCGTTCTCAAACATGCTCTGGTCCACTGGAGGGGGAAGGGAACAGAGACCAGGTGTGAGCTAGGCTGGAGGGGTGATCCCAGCAAGGATGGCTGGCCTGAAGCTGCCTGCCAGCAGCATGGGAATGCAATCTTGGGGTCAGGGAGGCTGCTCCTTCAGCCCCGCAGAGGCTGTGGGCAGCCAGGCCATGCCAGGGCTGCACAGGGCAGTGCATGCATGGGGGACAGCATGGGGCAAGACAGGGTAGCAGCGAGCCCAGGGCTCCACGCTGGCACTGCCAACGCATCGAGAGCTTCTCTTACCTGACACCGAGTGACTTGGAAAGCAGGTTGTGGAAAGAAAGAGAGAGAGAGCATTTATCAAGGGAATGGCAAGGGGTAGGTCTGTCCCTTCCACACTGCCAGGTGGGGTGTGCTGCCAACCCTCTGCCTGGACCTGCCATGCTACCTTGTGGAGAAGGGACTCATGTGGGGTCATGTCACTCAGGCCCTGGCAAAGCTGCAGGGGTGAAGTGGGGGCACCCGCAGCCTGGGCTCTGCACTGGCCACCCCACCAAGGCTCCCTCAGCCCAGCCCAGCCCAGCCCAGCCCAGCCCAGAGTGGGTCTGTGTGGTGGGTGGCAGTCGGTACTTTCTGGAGACCCAGTGGGTTTCTGCAGTCATACCCCATCTCTGAGCTACATTGGTTTCTCCCCCATGTCTCCCCGGCAAGAGTTCTTGAAGCAGTGGGTGCTGCCCCGAGGGGTGCCAGCTTGGATGCCCCATGGCTGCCCCCACGCCAGTGTGGCTCTCTGTGTGATGGCTCCAGCCAGCTGCTGGGTGAGCCTGGTGCTGCCAGGGCCTCAGTGCCCACCAGCATCCTGTGCCCAACTCTACCACTGCATCCCAGGGGCATGCACTGGGACAGAGCCAACCACCTTCTCATCCCATGGAGACAGACACAGGAGGAAGAGTGACAATTCCATGGGGTACAGACTCATACAGGGACCCCCGACTCACTGCAGGCCCTTTCCTCTGCAGTGTGTGGCCCCACAGTCCTGTTGACCAGCAAGCTTCGTGCCTGCACCTGCAGCATCTACCAGTCCTGAGGTTCATCCTACAGCTACTTCATTGCACCAAAGGAGCAACACAGCAGTGCCTGAGTAGCCTCTCCTCCAACCTGGACATGAGCCACCAAAAGCATGAGCAGCCTGACAACCTCTTGTAGAGCATCTGCTCCTCCTCTGACTCCTCAGATGACCCCTAGGCCCCTGAGAGGGACAGGCTGGGCAGCAGCAGAGCCAGCATCATGATCCAGGACATCCTCACCACTGCCCAGTGGCAGCCGGTGCTCCACCGTGGCTACCAGTGCATGTTGTGTTGGTCAAGACTCAGATCCAGCACAGCTCCTAGGAGGGCTACAGCTGCAACGGGCTCTGCTGCAGGACCAATGCCCTGGGGGAGCAGGAGCTCAAGGCTCAGGAGGCTGCAGCCCCCAGGGTGTCCATGTAGCCCCACCAGCCAGGCAGCCACCGCAGGAGGGCACTGCTCCATCACTCCTGCCAGCGACAGAATAATTTCTTTTGGGATCAGCCCGCCCTGCCTTTGTGCTGCTCTTCCTACGCAACACTGCCATCCTTTGAGAGGCTCTTTCCTACTTTTCCTTCCCTGAGCAGACAAAAATCTCCCGAGCTCCTGAAAGTGCTGCTTAGCATTTCTGCATCTCTCTGGGGACCTCTGCAGATACCAGGAACCCGCTGGCATCCTGAAGCTGTTGGGTCAGCCCTGAGACAAGCTTGTGCCGGGCAGTGGCTGAAGGGGAAGACTGAAACCCTTCTACTCCCAGAAATATCTAGGGCACCTTACTCTCATGGGTAGCCTGTGGTTGGCACCACAACAGGGGAGTAGACTTAGGTTGCAGGGGGTCTGTGTGAGGCCAGAGGATGCCACTGCTGGTGCTGGCAACTGTCATGGAAGGGGAAGGAAGTACAGAAAGAAAGACAGTCAGTGAGAAGAAAGAGACAACAGAAAGCCTTGAGAAATAGAAAGATTTATTTAGCAAAAGCCAGTTGACTAATGACAACACCCAAGGGTTAAGTGCACTTACATTGACAGATTGGTTTCCCAGATAGATTGAGTCAACAGTTAGTAATACGACAGTTGTAGGAAAAGAAAGGACAAAAAATATAGCTATAAATTCCCTGTCAAGGTCCATAATAAAAGTGAGAGGCTAGAGAGGCGTCTTGGAGGCAGTGCTGACTTAGGAGGAGGGTCATTCATACAGGTGCACCTGCGGTGTGGCATGGTGCTGGCAGGTCCCACTCGGCTCCGGCAGCACCCCATCAGCCTGTGGGTCACCTGCCGCTGTCCCCTGTGGGCAGAGAGCCGGGCAGGAGCCCAAACCCACAGCTGGTCATGACTGCTCCTCAAGGAACCCCGCCTGGGTTGTGTGTGTGCAGCAGGAACAGACTGGAGCAGTGTCTCAGGAGATGGCTCCTCCCTGCCTGCTTTCTGAGGCAGCCCAGCCCTGGAAGAGACCTCTGGCCTACTGCTGCTCCTCCCAGGCTCTCCCTTCATCTGCCCTGTGTGTACAGCTGAGCTTCTGCCATCCCCTCTCCTGAACAATCTATCTGCCCACATGGAAATCCCTCTCCAAGTTCACCCATGCATCCCTACCCTGTCTGCGCCATGTCCTGTGTGTGCTGCCATACCCACTTCTTCCTCCTAGTTGGACCAGCCTCCCACCCCATGCTTTCACCTCCAACTGCTGCAAGCTGGCAGTGGAATACTGGGGGTTCCCAGCAGAGGGGCTAGCACACTGCTGTGCCCTCAGCAGTGTGGGACAGGGCACATGGAGGTAGTGGTGGCCAGAGGACAGGAACAACCATGTACCAAACAACACCCTCTCCCACTCTGCCCCATCTGTGGCTGGTGCAGGGGCTCCCTGGATACTGGGGACATTGAAATATGTCCTTCCTTCCTTCCCACTGGTACTCTCTAGCTCCTCACATCATCCAGCCTTGTCTTGTGGCAGAGGGTACACAGCACAGCTCATACTGACCCCGGGGGTCTCATCCACACCTCACTCCTCAACAGCCCTCAGTCCCAAGGGGACCTGGGCAGAAAGAAGTGATGGACCTTCCTCAGCAGCCAGGCTAAGCCCTGGAGGAGAGCAAGAGCTGGTGTCAGCCAGGGGTTAGTTGCAGGCAGATCAAGCAGAGACAGAGCTAGCAAAGGCGAGAGCAGCGGGGAAGCAACAAAGCAAAGCAGAAGCAGGATAGGAGGGAGGATGGGGAGAAAGACAACTGTGCCAATCCCCACCTCATTGAGAGCTTCCACAGGGAGCAGGGCGGACATTGGGACTCTGGTTCATACCCCTTCAGTCACGGCCTCTTAGAGGCTGTAGCACCAGGCAGGTGATTAAAAGTGCTTACAGAAAAGAAACAAGCTCTGGATCCCTTGGAGGCCCCCACAGATGGCTCTCAGCCATGAGCATCCTGGGGACTGGTGGGGGATCCTGAGATCTTGGATTCACTTTTCTGGAGGGTGTAAACCATAAACATGACAGAGCCCCTCTGCAGACACCAGCAGTTCACTCCCCATTGAGGGGTGGAAGTGTGCTCATCCCTGCAGATACCAGTGCCAGCACTGCAGGCCCCAGCCCTGGTCTGGAGGAAAACAACTGCTTGGAATTGGGGAGTTTGCCTATAAGCAAAGCAGGGAGTTTGTGGTGATGGGGGTGCAAGGAAGTGCTTGAAAAAGTGACTTGAGAGCACCAAGAAAGCTTCAAAACCTGGCAGGTGTGCCAAAGAGACAAAGGACTAGATGATGACAGGGAGGACACTCCACAGCCCAGTGCTGCATTCCCTGGCTTCCTGCTCCACACTGTGCTGCCTTCTCTGCTCCACAGCCTGGGAGAGGAGTGGCTGCGCCTGCATGTCCTCCACCTGCCTCAGGCAGGGACAAACTCTGTCCTGAAAGTGCCACATCACCCTGCAGGAACTGCCTGCACCTGGCCAGCCTGTGCAACTTCATCTTACCCCTTCAACTCCTTTCCAGTCTCATCCTCACTGTCCCTCCATGCCTCACCTCTCACTCACAGACCCACTACAACAGTGCACTGTCACCAACTCTAACATAGCATGACCCTATCCTTGTCTTTCACCTCGTCCACTACACAGAGAGCCAGACCACCTGCCAGCCCCTCTGTCCTTGCTCACCACCCCAGCACTCCCCCTCGGTTCCTCTTGCCCCTGCTCACTGCCCTGCATCTCCTCTCTTATTCCCTCAGAAAAACCCTTCCTCTCCTTTACTGCTTCGACGGCAGCAGCAGGGGCTAATCCAGCAGGGAGTCCCTTGCTTCTGCCTCACCTGGACACACAGTTTGGGGGAAAAGGGCGGGGGGGCAAGGGGGAGCACAAGGAGATGTCAGCTCACTGTCAGCTGAGAAGGAGGGATGCTCCAGCTCAGCACACAGGTCCATGCACGCTGGAGCACAGCAAGCCCAGCACACCCCCTCGGCACGACTCCACCTCACCTCCACACACCTCCTGACTGGGTGCTGGAAGCCTCACACTCCCCCCTCCACCCCCCTCCCTCCAGGCTGTCCCATCCCTGCCAGGGCCACTGGGCTATGGCCAGGGTCTGTCCCAGCTCTGGCAGGTCCTGGCTGCTCCGCACCACCTCCTGCTGACCCCCCTACACCGCGATCTCGTCCTCCAGGCTGTCGCCCAGGTCCTGCCTGGGCTGGACGTGGAGCAGGCGTGGCGGTTCCTCCTGGGACCAGGAGTCACGCTCCTCGCTCTCGTCCGTGTTGGACTCGTACTCGGAGGCGATGCCCGACTCGCGGAACTTGATGAGCTCCAGGCTGCCCAGCGGTGGCTCTGGGGCAGGTGGCCCCGAGTCCGGCAGAAAGCGGTAGCACTCCAGCTTCACCAGACAGTCGTTCCTACCTATGGGACTGCCCAGGGTGCTGGGGAAAGCTGAGCTGGGGCCCAGCGGCGGCGGGTGGGTGTCCTCGGGCTGCGGGGTGATCGGGTCGCAGAGGACAGGGAGGACGTTGGAGCGGAAGGTGATCTCCAGCAGACTGTCCTGGGAGCCTGCTGCAAGAGAAGGGCATGGCTGAGAGGCCCAGCTTGCCTGGGCATCCCCTGGCTACCATGGCTGGCTGCTCACTGCCCAGGGGAGGACAGGCTGAGGCCATTTGGCTACCAACCTCCCTACTGCCACTGTTTAGAGGGGCTTATTTGGTGTTACTGCTGCTGACCAACAAAGAGCCAGTTCTGCAGGACAAAAAGTTAACTGCCTCCTACCCCAGCTCCTGCAGGGAGCTGATGGCCACATCTGCTAGAGAGGAAGGTCAAGGAGGGGCTCTTGGGCAGGTATGGAGCTGGCCTAGAGCATGCAGCCACTGGGGAAAGCAGACAGACAGCTGATGGAGGTAGGTAAGTACCTGTCCATACAGCCCTCCCCAAGCCCCGTCCCACATGGCATGCAAGCACCCTGCTGCACATGCACAAGCCTGGCCAGGAGGGCACAAATATCCCTCTAAACAAAACGAATGGAAACACACAAAAAACCCCAAGAGAAACACCCAGGTGCATGTGCCCCACAGCCCTGTCTAGAAGTGAGGGGAGAAGAAGAGACGGGAGCGCTTACTCGTCGTGTTCCCTGCCAGCTTCAGCTCCAGCTCCTGCACCTGTTTGACCAGGAGCGAGATGTGCTGCAGCAAGTCCTTGTTCTGGAGCAGGAGCTGGTGCACACGAGCCTGGGCCTCCAGCCGCGCCGCCGCCTCTGCTGCCAGCTGGTCCTTCAGCAGGTGCACCTGTGGGACAGCCGAGAGGTGGTGAGCGTGGGGAGAGGCTGCTCAAGGGGTTGAGGGCATCGACTCAGGCCACCACCACTCATCTACCAGAGCTCACCACCATCCCACCCAGCAGTGTGATGAGGCAGCCACTCTTTGCAGGTACCACAGATGTGATGGGGAGCGTGCGGGCAGGGGGTAGTGTCACACCGGGCAGGGGGCAGTGTCACACTGGGCAAGTGGCAGTGTCACACTGGGCAGGGGGCAGTGTCACACCGGGCAGGGGGCAGTGTCACACTGGGCAAGTGGCAGTGTCACACCGGGCAGGGGGCAGTGTCACACCGGGCAAGTGGCAGTGTCACACCGGGCAGGGGGCAGTGTCACAGCAGGGCACACTCAGTGCATGGTCCCCTGGCCTCTCTGATGGCAAAAGCTCGAGGCAAAGGGGGGCAGCACTGATCAAACTGTCGGTCACAAGAGCAAGGGGTGCAATATTTTACACTCTGAGCAGGCACCACTTTTGGATTGCAGGCAACACTGTACTTGGGCAGACACAAAGGATCCCCCAAGGATGCAGGTCCCTCTTCTAAGAGTGGAAAGCAGCTCCGCAGCCTGTGACCCCAGAAGGCACGAGGGCTCTGGGGCAGCAGCTCAGTCAGAAGCACAAATACTGGTTTACTGATGCAAAAGGAGGAAAGCCATGGGACAGCACAAAAAGGCTGCTGGAGACCATGGCTCAGGCCAGGTCAGGAAGAAAGTTGAGCAATTGTGGAGAGCTCTGCGAGGGGTCAGCAAACAAGTAAAGCTCAGGTGATGAGTTGGATAAAGCAGACAGAGCTGCTTAAATGAGAAATAGCTGCATGGAGAGTGAGCTGCCAGACACACAGCCCAGGCAGCAGTCATTCAGGGTGAACACTGAGGCCAGGTACTGGCAAGCAGACAGGGGCTGAAAGCCCAAGAAACCTGATGGCACGCAGACCTAAGCGCCTCATCTTTCATGATGGGGCCAGGGCAAATTGCCACTCCTCTCCCCTTGCTGCACATCCCATCCTCTGAGTCACAGTTTCTCCCACAGTTGCCACTTGAACATTTCTGCCTGGAGCTCCCCACAGAGCAGCTTGCCTTCAACACTGCCTCCAGATGTCACTCCCCTTGGTGGCACCAAGGGGATCAGTGTGCCCCAGCCCTATTGCTGCCCCCAGGAAAGAGTGGAAGGGAGAACCTGTGCCACAGCCACTTGCGTTTGCTGCTGCTGCTGCTGCAGGAGCTGCTGGAGAAGCTGCATCTGATGGTGGGCAGAGAGGGGTGTTCCCAGGTCAGGCAGCTGGGCAGATGAGGGCAGCAGCATCTTGGGCGACGCTGTCAAGATATCTTCAGCGTGGAGGCAGCTCTGCAAAACACCAATGTGGAAACTGTGATCCCATGGCACTCACCTCAGAGAGCCACCAAGCACACACAGGCTGCAGAAGAGAGCAGCCCCCCAAAACACCTAGGAAAGAAGCAACTGCATTCAAAGCAAATGCACACTTTGCTGGGGCTGCTGACAGACTTTGAAGACAGTATTTTTTCAGTTTCAAAAACAACCCAAATACTTCTGTAGAAAATTCCAGAAAAGGCTGGCGCTTCCAATGGGAATTTCCACTGCGGCAAAAAAGTTCTTTATTTTTGATTTTTTGGTGGAAAAAAAATCCCTATCAGCCTGCCCCAAAGATTTTCCGTGTGGCTGCACATAGCTGAGCCTCATCACAGCACTCTCCAGGAGCGCCCTGGGCCCCAAGCCAAAGGGCAGCCCTGCAGTGGCAGATGGCTTTGATCTGGGAGCTGGGGAATGCTGCTGAATCCCTTCCGATCCCTGGGTCCTCAGGATGCACATCAGAGCCACGGGGATGGGGCCGTGCAGTGCCCCAAGAGCAGAGAGCAGGGACCCAGGCAGCTTGGCACTGGTGTACCACCCACCTCCTTGCCCACAGCGTCGAGGTCGGTCACGCCGCGGCTGAAGTCCAGGATGTCGGCTCCGGGCAGCGGCAGCTCCACGGCGTCAATGTCCGTCTCCTCCGCTGAGGCGGCTGCCCTCTCCACACCGGAGAGGCGGCAGGCTGTGGGAGCAGAGTCAGAGCAGAGCACAGTCTGCTTGGAGCAGCAGCTTGCTGTGGTGCACCCCGAGCGTGGCGAGCGATGCCCACGGTCGGTCCCCACCACCCCCATGCCACCCACCCTCCAGCTCTGGGGGGAAGCAGGTACACAGAGACACAGCTGCTCTTCCTGCTGCTGCTCCGGATGGGGGTTGCAGCCAAAAACACACCCAGCCCCAGCACACCAAACCTGGGAAACAGCAGCCAAACCCCCTGAGGTTGGACAAACAGGTCACCAAGAGCAGAAAACACAGATAAAGAAAGGTAAACAAGAGATTACGGGAAAGAAAAACAAAAAAACAGATGCTCAGAATTCTCCAGGGAATTGGATATCATGGCCGGGACATTGTGTGGAGGAAAACCAAACAATGACCGGTCCAGGACAGCCCAATGATTAGGTCATCACGACAGCACTGGTCACAGAGGCAAGCAGGAAACCACAGCCCAGCCCAGGCTGCTCCTATTGTGATGGGGGAACCTGGCCCCAACATGGGATGGCAGGGCAGGCAATCCACACACAAGCAGGCAGCGGGACCCATCAGTGTCCGGGCTGGCGCTAGAGGGGGATTTGACCAAGCTCTTGCAAAACATCTGCCTCCACTCCAGCGCAGGCACAGGCATCAAGGAGCAGGGCAGCTCCCTGGGGCCCTGCAGAGCCTGGTGATGGGGCTGGACCAACAGCCCCCCCACCCAGAAGCACTTGTTCCTGCACCCTCTACCCACGGGGCTGAGAAGGAACAGGGTCCACAGGCCACCTGCAGACCTGGCAGCTTGATGCAAGACAACAAACATGGATTAGTCCATTCAGGGAATTGCAGAGAGCCCTGGCCCCGGGCGCGCCTCGGGACAGAGGGTAGGTCTGTGCTTGAGGCCTCTGCTGCACAAGCAGCGAGGGAATGTTTGCAGTGTGTGCAGCCAAGCACGGAGAGTACTCTGGCGCCCAGCAGAGTCCCGGGCGCTGCTAATGGGCTCCCAGCAAGGGGGATGTCTGCAAGGATGAGGGCTAACACCTAGCGAAGGCTCCTTGCTGGGCAAGATCCCAGCTTGAGCCAGAGGCGCCACAGGCCAGATTGCTGTGCAAATCTATTCCCCACAGGTGTCAGCCTGCAAGACAGTGTTTCTGCAGAACGTGCCTGCCAGGCTCCAGGACCCCTGTGCCACCCCCACCTCCTCCTTTGTGTAATACCTGGGACATCCAGGTCATCTCCGTTCCTCTCACTGTCTCCATCCTCCTGCCCGTCTGCGTTCTGCTGGGTGTGCTGCAGGCTCAGCTTGTGGCAGACCTCGAACGCCTGTCCCACCGTCCGCACGATGCGCATGGCTTGGCTCTGCGGCAGGCGGGGAGAGGAGAGGAGGGACGTAACTTCAGCTGGGCCACCCCTGCCTGGTGCCCCCCTCAGCCTGGTGCAGCTCTCAGGGATCTCTGTGTGCTGCCACAGGGTCTGGGGCACCAGAGCTCAGATCCCTGGTGTGCCCTGAGTTGCCACCAGCAATGCAGAGCCACTCGATCCTGCCCCAACTGCTCCACCGAGACCACACCATGACAGGATGAGCACCCCAGCACATTTACCTTCTTCTTGGATTTGAAGACGTTGCACCTGAAGATATTGCTGGACCCATCCCTGGCAATGTAGCTGAAGATCTTTAGGTCCTGGGAGTCATGAGACACATAGAATATTCTGCAAGGACAGAAAGGAAGGGAAGATATCATCATACACATTACCTACATGCCCAGGAGACTGACAAGGCCACAGCCAGTGCTTCCCAGGGCACGGGGTGCTGGCAGATCCCCAGCCCCTGCAGCACATCCCTGCAAAAGCCCATCAGAATTTTTTTTTTGGCAGTGGTTTTGCCTTGGCTGGGAAAATTAGCCTGCTGATTCAGCAGCAGCAAATGTTTTGCAAAGGCAGCATGGGACTTCTCTGCCCAGCCCTCAGGGACAGAGTCAGCAGCCCAGGAGCCCTCCAGGGACAGAGGAGAGCAAACCTCACTCCTTGCCTGCTCAGAGAGTCGGCCTTCTTGCCTGGGTGCCTGCTGCCCCCTCCCCAGCACGGCTGGGGCCCTGTCTTGACCCTGTTTGGCCTCCCTGGGACAGACACCCCATGCTCTTGCTTTAGGTAACAAGATGGAGGAAGAGAGCTGGGGACTTTGGAGAGCACCAGGAGCCAGGGGAGCTGCCCTCTGCAGGGATGATGGCAGCTCTCCATGGTCAGTCCCCAGCACATTGCCAGTGTGGTGTAAGTAAGGGGCACAGCAGTGAGCCTCCATCCCCTCACCCATTAGGTTTACCTGTAGATGGGGTCGTGCATGACGAGCAATTTGTTTTCATCCCAGGCCCATTCTTTTTTCTGCAATGAAAGAAGCTGAAAATGAGTACGTCAGATGCTGTCCTTGAGAACAAGGACAGTGCAGAGACAGTCCAGGGACAGACCTGGGAAGCCCTTGTCTGTTGCTGCTCCAATGGAACCAAGGGTTCCATGCTGGGGATCAGTCATGTCTCACATCACCTGCCACAGGGCGCCCCAAGCCCCTTCTACACCCACATCAGGATGACCTGAGCCACGCTGTGGAAACATGATCCACCTGTGGCTGATCCCAGCCCATCTCTCCTTCTCCCAGCCTACCACATTTTCCCAGAAGTTCAAGGATGCTGCAGGTCTCTGCACCAGGAAGGGAGAGCTCCTGCTGTCAAGGCACTGCTGCCCCAGGGACCAGTGCTGCCTACCTTCTTCTTCTTCTTCAGAATGACCTTCACGCCATCCACTGACACAATGAGATTCACTTTCTTCTTCTTGATATTCTTGGCTTTAAACTCATACTGCGGAAGATGGAAGAAAACACTTGAATTAGCCTTTCTGTGCCAGGACACTCTCAGGGAGGGCTGAAGAAGCTGCAAGAGGAAGGGGCAAGAGGGACAGGAACACCTTTTCCTCATCTCACATGCCTGCATCAACATGTACATCCATGCTAGGACAAGAGATCTTTTTGCCCTGCAGTGTTCCCATTCCCAGCAGGAAGAGACTGAAGCAATCCAGCCCCAGGATGCTGCTGGGAATGGTAGCTTGTTTCAAAGGCACTCACTCTGACCCTCCAAAGGGCTGAGCCTCCCCAAAGAGGGATTGCCACATCCCTAGCCCTGCCAGCTCCCAGGGATGCACAGCCTGGCCATGTTTGCCCTGCTGGATTGTGGCCATTGCTGAGCTCTGGTAAGGGAAGTGGCATTTAGAGTGGAGTATTTTTGGGCTCAGTATAAAAATGATGATGATTGTTGAGGACTCTGTGAACCTCTCCAGGGGATATGGGATAATGCAATTACCCACTTCAATTAGAAGTCACTGGACAGGAAAAAATCCCAACAGGAATTTCCAAAGATCAGTGGCTAAACACAAAGCTCTGGTCTGGCCTGGGGAGAGAATGAGATTTCCCAAAAAATCCATCCACTTTGGCATTTAGAGTCTTACTTACATTTAGAGGGCTGGCAGGGGAATAGGCTAAATAAGCCACTTAGGCTGAGCAACCTCCTGCTATGGGACTTTTGAGGAGTCCCATAACCTTCCTGCCATAGGTGCACCCACATCAGGTACCTGATGCACTGGTCCCATGTGCACAGTGCTGTGCACAGCCGTGGAGACAGATCCTCTGTGCCCAGAAAAGCCCTGCATCCTGCACCTGGCCTGCCTGAGGAAGTGGGATTTAATTAATCCCCTCCTTATTTCGGCAGTGTCTCTGCAGAGGGAGCACAGGGCAGACACCCGACGCAGTGCTCTGCCTCCAGCCTGCGCCGAGCCTCGCTGTGACATTTCCAGCACCGCATGATGTATTAACTCTGGCAGCCAGAGCCAGCAGGCAGGAAAAGCTGCTGGCCCTGACCTGTGATCAAATGATAAAAGACCTGAAAGCACTATTCCTCAAAGCCATTTTAAAATTGCCGATGGGGATGGGAGATTCAGATGGCTTGGAAAACGGCGCGGGGAATGCAGCTCTGCCCTCCCCCATGCCCAGATCAGGCAAGCCCAAGAACTCCAGGGCTGAAGTCACGGTGATGGGCTGTAGAAAGCAGAGCTCAGACTCCTACCATAGACCTCCGAGATCATCAAGTCCAACCCTTGATCCAACATCACCATGGTTACCAGACCATGGCACTCAGTGCCACATCCAGTCTCACCTTAAACACCTCCCTGGGCAACCCATTCCAATGTTTGATCACTCTCTCTGTAAAAAATTTCTTCCTAATATCCAATCTAAACATCCCCCAGCAGAGCTTAAGACCATTGCCCTCTTGTCCTACTGCTGACTGCCTGGGAGAAGAGACCGACCCCCACCTGGCTACAACCTCCTCTCAGGTAGTTGTAGAGAGTGATGAGGTCTCCCCTGAGCCTTCTCTTCTCCAGGCTAAACAACCCCAGCTCCCTCAGCCTCTCCTCACAGGGCTTGTGCTCCAGTCCCTTCACCAGCCTGGTTGCTCCTCTCTGGACCCGCTCCAGCACCGCAATGTCCTTCCTGAACTGAGGGGCCAGAACTGGACACAGCACTCAAGGTGTGGCCTCACCAGTGCTGAGTACAGGGGAGTGGCTACAGCCAGCCTTAAAACCCCCAGCACATGCTGCTACCACAGCTTATTCGTCATGGAGAAGGGTCTCACCAGAGTCCCTCAACAAAGAACCCACTGGTGTGGGTTTTCAGGTCCCACCTCTCATATTTCCCTTCCTGCCATTACTAGCAGAAGTGAAACTGCATTAAAAAGCCCCTTCTCTGTACCTTGCTAAGACAGCAGATCAGTGCCAAGATCAGGTGCCTGGTACCTAACACTAGAGAAATGTCTTGATTTAGCCCTGAGAAGGTGAGCTCTGGCCCAACTACCTTGGAGTAATTAACCCAGCCCCTTCTGAAGCTCTGTGTGCGATTTTTCCAGGAGCCAAGGGCTGAGCTGGATGCTCTTTGCAGCATTCAGGCTGACTGCATGGCACCTTGGGGCACTGCAGCCTGATTTATTGGTCCTGACGATCATTGATTACAAACATCAAGTTGCATTCCGAGCTGCTGGTGCCGTGGGGCTTCTATTCTGGGTTACCCCAAGTGCTAATTAATGTGGGCTTGGAAGAGACATCAACCCTGAAAAATATCCCAGGGTTAAACAGACTATTTTTAGCCTGTTTTTTTGGGTGAGTAACAGCTCCAGGACAACAATGCAGACAGGCCAGGAGGTTTCAGCAAAGATGTTATCCAGCCCTGGCATGTCTCAGGGACAGAATAAACCTAGAGCTCCTTGGAGAGGCTTCTGGAATCCCTGGCTGCAGGCAAGGGATTCTGCCCAGGCTCGCCCCAAGCCTGGCAGTGGGGAATGCTGTGGGGAGAGCTGGTGTGTGTGTGTGCCTCTGCCACACAGTGTGTGCCTCTGCCCCACTAAAGCCAAAGTCCCCTTGTGCCAACGGCTCATGGCAAAACTCCAGCAAGGACCAGCGGAAGCAAAGAAGTCAAATTCTCCAAAGCGACAACCAGCCAGATTTGTTAAGCCCTTCCACAAATCCAGGTCTTTATCCTGACACCGAAGTGAAAGCCAAGCTTCTTTGAAAGCCTGAGCCATGCGCTTAGAGAGCTATTGCCCATCCCGCCCCGTCCAGAGCTCATTAGTGCAGTCACTCCAACCAGCCCAGAGGCTCTCTGGGATACGCTTCCCATGCACCGACGCACAGCGCCAGCCAATAACACGCTAATGAACTCATGCCCACTGGGGCTCTAATGAAACACTAACCGTCACTTAATAATAAATTAGCAAGGAGGAGGATTCAATAAGACAGCAATTCAGCCGAGTCGCCTCTCGCATCCCGGGGCTGTGCAGGGAAGGCAAGCTGAGTCCCACAGGCCAGGAGATGAGCTGCTGATCCTGAGGGGCTGTCTAATTTGGTCGAAGGGAGCATTAGCTCTGCGCAGTTCCTCTAAGTCAGATCTAAGCCACAGAGACTGTAAGGGGTGAACCCAAAGCTGTGCAGGGCAGAATCTGCACCATCTCATGGGGCAGCAGTTCACGTCAGCAGCGACAGAAGGTGCCACGACCAGCCCTGCTCAATGCCTGGCTGTGCTTGGTCCTGCTCGCTGGTTAAGGCAGGAAGAAGGCAAGGCTACCACATGCCCTTGCCCCACCCAGCAAGCCCGTGCAGCTCCCAGGAAGGCCGTGGCTGATGGTGACAGCCAGCCCCAGGCACCAGCCCAGGAGCAGTGCTCAGGGCTGGGCTGGGTGCCTTGCCTGCACATGCACCCTCTCCAGCCTGGGAAGAGTACCTAGCCCTATGCTACCTCCTTGGACTTCTCCAAAGCCATGGCAAATCCTTTCCATTAGCAGGCTACAGATGCCAGCATGGTATTTTTGCTCCTGAAGACTACTGGATGTTTCAGACAGTCTCACCAACACGGTGCACACGGACAGGACCTGCCCTTGCTAATAACTGCCCTGCGAGCCCTTTTAGTTAACAGGGCCATGGAAAAACCTCTCTGTACAACCAATCGGGATCTCCCTGGCTTGGAGTTATTCTTGACTACAACTGTGTGTGCCCCAGGCACAGAGATCTGCGTGTCTGCCCGTGTTTTTCAACATCCCTCCTTCTGCTGCAAAAACAAAGCTTAAAAGGGATGAAAAGCATTAGGGTTTTAGCTTTTCCTGCTGCTGGGAGGAAAGAAGAGGTGATGACAGGGTTGGCAATGACACCAAAGGGGCTATGAGATGGTCTGCACAGCCACTCTGGGGCATCCAAAACAAGCAGGCACTGGTCGACCCACAGGAAAAGAAAACGCACGTGTTTCCAGAAACACTGGACCACTGCCCAACCTTTGCTGGGGATACATCCTGCATCCCCAAAGATGTGCTAAAACCCACAGCATTGCTGCTAAGAAGCTTTTCTCTGAGCCAGTACACAACTGCCTGCCTGCAGCAAAGCAAGTGGGGGTTTGTCAAAGCCACCAGCATAGGGCCCATTCTACTGCCAATAGGGGATGGGGATGCTGGGGTGGGGGGGTGGGGGAAGCTTTGCTATTCATTAAACCAGGAGCAATAGGAGTGTCCCTGTAATCTGATGCAGGGAGATGGGTGACAGCAATTCACCCTACACTCCCTCCGCTTTGTGGTGACTCCTTCAGAAGAAAAAAAAACATGAAAAGAATGTCACACATGATAAGCTCAGCTACCAATAGCTCCATCTTGGGGAGCCGAATCCCAGCCTAAGGCTTAATAAAGAAGTGATACAGAAATAATTATCCATCTTGGGATCAAGAAAGGAAAGAGGATTTGTGCAGCTTTCCCATCATCCCCTTGTGTTTCACACCATGTAGCATTTCACTGTATTACTTATAAATGACTAAATGGTGTAACAGTCAGAAGAGCTTTCTTAGCCTTCAGCCCAGGTAGTTTGCCCATCTTGGGCACGATTCTGGATCTTTAAATATCTGTAATAATAATACAAGCTTGGGTTAATTATATTAATTCTTGGCTATAGAAATGTGGTAATTCCAGAAGACAGAGAAGAATTAATTTCAGGGAAATACACAGAAAATGGAAAAAGCAACAGAGAAACTGTCCATTCATGGACTTTCACAGCTTCACAGTCGGTCTCCAGCTCTAAGAACTGTACTAAAAGTTTTGAGCAAAGACTGAAAATGGACATTTGAGATGCATCAGTCAAAAAACCCCACAACTATTTGAGAAAAAAAGCGAAGGTGGTCTCAGTAATGAAAAAGAAGTATAAGATCACCCATAAAACACAACCAACTAAGAAGTGAATACAAATTATCCCTTAATATTACACTGCCACAAAAAAAACCACATTCATCTTTTTTCCTGGAAAAGAAACATCTACTCCATCAGAGCATGAAAGCCTTATCATTGACCTCAGGTTTGTGGGAGTCTATCCTCAACATCTGTCTTTTATGTGGAGTTCAGCATTTAAATAACTTCAGAAGGAAAAGAAGCCAGCTGGTGTATGCATCATTGAGCAACACATTCCTACTGGCAGAATATTAAAATTGCCCTTTCTGGAGAACTGAGTAACATATGTTGCTTAATAGAGAGCGCATGTAACCTCGTCAGCTTAGAGTAAAATTATGTATGAATCCGAGTCTGATGGGTATGTGTGAAAAGCAGGGAAAACTCAGCATCTCTGGAAAGATGCTATCCACCCCTGTTGTGGTGTTTCCACAAAGTAGAAGTGTAAGAAAACTTGCAACCACGCGCTGCACACTAGGTTAGGCAGATCAGACACTAAAGAGGAGAGATGATGTCTTTCTAGATTCATCATCCCCCCACGTTCACAAGCATCCAAAAAACGTTAACCCGAATAAAAGTGCCCTCAGTTCATCCCAGCCCATCTAACCTGCCGTGGGTACAGTTTTAAGTCTGCCCACTAGCACCATTCAACAGTGAGGGAAGGCACCAGAAATGCTATATGGTCAGATTGTGGCAGCAGAATGCAAATAAACAGAATGTTTTTTAATAGAATTTTCTCTAAGTGCATTTAACTGCCCCATCCCCTTCCATCCTCTATCCCCATCCTTAAAAAAAACCCCAAAGTTACAAGCTTTTTCTGGGAAAGAGCAGTGGTCTGATAACTCAATTAATAGGGAAAAAGCAATTCCCATAAAACTCATTGCTACTGTGCTATAAGAAAAAGCATTGAAGGGGATGTAATTCTGCCAGAAAGCAGTATTTCTCTGTGCTTATCCAGAAAGCACACAGAACCGCGAGCAGTGCCGGATCCCCCAGAGCCACCTGTGTCAACTGCAAAGGGCTGGCTGGCCAGGACCCTGCACTGTGAGCACCCTGAGGTCTTCTAACCGTGGTGATGCCCCCGCAGCTCCCACGGCTCCCACAGCCAGTGCCCGCCTTCCCTGGCAGCCCCTGCGGCTCCTCCTCGCAGCTGGCTGGCACAGCACCTCATAAAATACTTTCAGAGTTAGACTTTAACCCAAGGTCAGCTCGGGCTAATGACAGACGTGGCAGACTAGCAACGGCTTTCCCAGCACGTTGGGGGAGGAGCGGTGCTGTGCTCTTGATGAAGAATTAACTTATTACAAAATGACAGCCGAGCTCGAGTTCAATCGGCGCAGGCTCCACGGCGCCGAGAATTAACGACTCGGGGGGGAACCACATACCTTGCAATTTATGCTGCTGAAAACACGGGGAACGACAGTAAATCTCAGAAACGTACAGGAGCTCAGGCAGAACCCACAGGAGGGAAGCCTGAGAAACCTTGCTGGGATCCTAACAGCTGTAACTGTGAGGAATAGCAAACAGCAGCGCTGTGCAGGGGACAAGGATTTCACTTTACTGAACCACACAAAGAAATGGCACCAACACCAGTGCCCTTGAATGACTCAGAAGCCACCTGCGGGCTGTGCAGGAACAGGAACCTGTGAGGGACAAGCCTTTTTTTCCTGGACAGGGGTGCCAAGCTGCCTCAGGGATGGGCACAGAAAGCTGGAGGAGCAGGAATGCAGCACTGGCTTTCTGCTAGCCCTCTGTGTGGTAATCAACACCCAGAGCTCAGTGCTGGGGTCCTGCCAAAGCACCAGGAGCCAACTGCAGCCAGAATACCTCATCTCTTCTTTCTCCTTCTGGTGCTTTGTTAACTGGAGGAGAAGCATGACTTCCAGTCTTGGAGGGGCTGCACGCACCAGGTTGGGCAGCACAGTGAACACAGGACCACAGCGTGCCCATCTGGCCTGTGAACCAACAATTCCTTGGGCCAGAAGGCTGGGAAAGGCCACGTGTTGGTAAGGCACACACTGCACCCAGCCTGCCCAGTGCAGGTGCTGTGTGCTGGGACTGGTGGGCGCACACGGGATGCATCAAACGCAACTGCGCCTGAAAGAGAAGAGCACGGCAGAGGAGAAGGGAATGATTTAAATACAGCTTTGGCACATTAGCAAACAGATGCCACGTGGCCAGGAGCAGCCTTGCACATCAGAAGATTCCCCAGCCATCTAAAGCCACACAGGTCTGAGAATATCGGGTGGTGTCCAGAAGACAGCTGGGCACAGTCCGCCACACGGCAGGGAGGGGAGGCAGCACGGCCTCTCCCCAGAGCCCTGCTGTCAGAAGAGTAGGACAGCAGAGAGCCAGGATCCTGCCAGCAGGATCCCCAAGCATGGAGCATCACTCCCTTCCACTGTGGGCTGCTGCCCTGAAAACAGAAATGCACCTGCCAGCCTGCCCTGGTCCGAGTCTCCCTCCAGCTCTACTGGGGCAGCAGCAGATGTCAGGGGATAAAGTGGCTGGAAAGCAGGACACCTCCCAGAAGGGCAATCAGCTTCATCCAAGAGGCATTTCTGGACAAGGCTTCAAAATATCTGACAGTCCACTACTCTGGGCTGTACTTTATGCCCTCAGGGGACTCGGGCTTGCTAGAGGGGAGCATACTGGAATACCTGCTTAGCCTACTAATGTCATCAGCAATAAATGGACTAAAACCCATTTTTAAAAGACTGCCTTAAGCCACCCTACCAAAGTGCTGTGCTGCTGCCTGTGTCTGTTGAGAATCCCCTTACCCTTTAGCATGAGCATGAGATCCCACCACAGCTCTGGGAGAAGGCTTTACTATCCCAATTCCTGCATGCAGCTGAAAGTACATGCCTGGCTGTGACTGTGCCCATGATCCACACATGAGCAGGGTACTTGCCCACGGGATGCCAGCAGCACCTTCCTGTTCCCCTCAGGGCTGGGAGAAAAAGAGACAAGGACAGCAAGGAGATTAGGGGATCTCCTTAGTGTGGTCACTTTGCTTGTGCTCCCTGTTCCTGTTGCCAAAATCTGGGACAAGACCAGCCCATAGCACTCGCACTTGCAGCAGGGATGATTCCCACTGTGGGGCACAGAACCATGGAGATATCTGGGGACAGGATCAAGGTTCCCACCAGCTCCATTGGCAAACTGCCAGCATGGCATGGGCAAACATGCTGGAAACCTCCTTCTAGCTCAGATGTAAGCTGCTCCTCAGGATTAAATTTCCCCTGTCTACCTGTCTACACACCATTGCTTGTGGTTTCGCCAATAGCTGGACTTAAATTAAAGAGCACAGTAATTTGAAAAAGAGAAGGAATAATGAAGTATTGGATTCTTGTTCTTGAGCTTAATGATTCTTTCTAAAACTCTTCCATGGTTCCTTGGAGTTTGCATTTGCACATATGGGAAATGTGGCTCTGAGGTACATGTGTTTCTCTGAAATAGATATGATTTTGGTTTGCACTGACAAGGTCAGTGCCTATTTTCCCATCCAACTTCAGGTTTAATTTTGGTAACCGTCTGTAACGGTTGCAAGTACTGATGGGTATAAATGGGAATCAGTCTAAAAATACCCATGTTGTGAGAGCAGCACAACAGAGTTAAGGTTGCTGCTTTGAAACCATCCCAGGATTTCAGCATACCCATTTATCACACAAAATATGTTTTCCAATAACATTGAATACCTCACAATAAATGCCTTCTGCTCGGTTTGCTATTTCCTACCAGATAGCTGCCTCCATCCACTTCCTCTCACTACCTCCGAGTTTCACAAGTTGAGGTGGCAAACTGGGACACATACACGAGCCATCTGCAGTAGAAGCAGATTCACAGGAATCTCAGAGAAATCAGAACTGGTAAAAATCAAATCAATATCAGTCACAGGGTTAAATGAAGAAAGTTCTTCCAGGTGAGAGCTTATTCTCACCTCCTCTTTTCCAGACTTCCAAGATTATTTACCTCCCTTCCAAGAAATCCTTAGGGTTTCCATACTTCCCTTGTTGTTTTTTAAAAAAAAACACCTGAAAATCAGAGGTTCAGAGGAGACTTGAGACACAGCAGCACAGCTTGCAGCCACTCTGTGTGCCGGGGATGCCACAGCACAGTGCAGATGAGGGATGCAGCTGGTGGAGCAGGAGCACATTTCCCAGCAACATCCCTCAGTTCCACAAGCAGCTCCTCAAAGTCAACAAGGTCCCTTTGCAAGGGGTGATGTCCACTTCACTGGGGCTTGACTAATACCAACATTACAAAAGAAAGCCATATAATTTCTCCTCCAGCTCGGGCACAGGCAGCGATGGCTCCAAGTGGGAGCTCAGGGGCTGAGAAAAGTGGCACCTCTCAGCCGGTCATGAAGGTTGGTGGAGACCATGCAACACGCCAGCCTCCAGCCTTGAAAACATGCCTAAATCCCTTTCAGAGATCCAAGCAAGTGATAACAGCACAGACTGGACCTGTGTGGGAGGTGGCAAGCTCCCCCTTGCCTTTGCATGCTGCCATCTCCAGTGGCCAAGGGAGAGTGCAAATTAACCGGCGAGTGGGTGCGTGTGGGATACTGGTCGAACTGGTTACAAAAATAACAACCAGGCTTTGAGCTACTTCCTTCAGTTAAGGAAAACAAGGACGGCCTCTGTGTGCATCTGCGGGCACTGCTTTTCACGGCCCGGGAGGGAGAAGACAAGAATTGAGCTGTACACGTTTTAATATTTGCCACCTGTTGTTAGAAGAAGCAAAAGCCCATTCCTTGGAAACCCCACATCTGACTGGAATTTGTGGTATTTCTAATTAGACACGCATTGGTTCAACCTATACAGGCAGTGGGTGCGCAAGCTGTTTGGTGCAGTCGCCCTTTGAAGAAAGTAAGAAACTAAAAGAGCCTGGAAATGGCCTCTGTTCACCCAGCCCACAGTGGGTTTGAGCCCATGTGTTAGAATGAGCTTGGCTTAAAGAGTAGCATTGCCATTTGCAGCAATTTAGTCATGCCCCTTTACAGTAATCCCTAATAAACTCCTGCCCCTTTCTGGCACCAGAAAGTCCCGATGCCCCAGAGGACCATAGGACTGAGCCAGTGCAGGCAACGTCCAGCCCAGCACCTTCCTCCACCTGAAAAGGGAAACAAAACTTCTGTGTTCATGATCAGCTTTCTTTCTAAGACAAACCCCACTCGAGGTAGCTGAGATAATCCCTACCCACGTGTAGGGGGTCAAAAGCAGGGCTGATACTGCAGAAGAGCACAGTCACCCCAAATCCACCGTGAGGGCAGGTGACAAAGCAAGGGGCACCCTAAGAAGATACCCACGCAGCACTTCAGAAAGGTGTCAGCCCAGCGAAGCGAGCCCAATCACAACACAGTGACATTTACGCCCCAAGTTGTGAAATACAGGATTTATTTCTGTATTTTTTTTACTGCTCGCCACAGAACTGCTCCCCCCGTGGCATAAAAAGCTTGAGTGAGAGCAGCTGAGAAGGCAGATGAGAATGGCCAGGCAGAGGAGCAGTGACACATGGAGGAAGGCAGGCTGGTAATACCGTAACTAAATCAGACAATTAATAAAGAATGAATGAGCAGAAGCATTAAACGCTTGGTGCATCAGAAACAAGCCAGCCCTGTGGGGCTCATTAGATGCTGGCAGTGCTCAACAATGTTTCTGGGTTGTAACCGGAGAAAAGAGGTAATTATTCATATCACACTTGCTTCACAGCTCCTATTTCAGCAATAACTAATGCAGCTGTTAAAAACCATTCACTAAATTCTACATGTTAAAGGCAACACAAATAATGTCCTTTAGACAGATTTACACAGAATTATAAAAAAAACCTCCAAGTAATAGAAGCGCCAACATTTCAGGTGGAGTTAGAAAACAGGGGTTGAAATCCACCTCAGGGGTGGAGCCCCAGATGAAGCAAGGACAGACAGACAGATGACAGAATGCCACTGTGCTTCCAGGAAACTCCAGTGAGGAGAGCACAGCAATGCTCATTTTTATGCAGGTCTGGGAAAAAAAAAAAGTGTACTTGCTATCCAGGTCAAGTGTACAGGAATCTGGCATCTACCCATTTTATGTTGATTTTATATGGCATTAGCCAAGCAGCCTCTCACAGGAAAAAGGAACAGAAGCTGCATCTGCAAGATGCAGAAATGTATCTTAGAAAAGCCCTGGAGCCATCAAAAGGTGGACAGTGGAAAAGTCCAGTGGAAAGGACACTATGAAGCCAATGTGGCCCTCAGCAACGTGCAGCAAAACAGAAAAGTGACATTATCTCAAAACGTGGCACTACCAATACAACCCATCCCAAGAGAACATGTGCTGCGTTATTGTACACTTCAAAGAAGCAAAGAAAAGAGTTCAGAAAAAGGCAACAAGAACATGAGGCAGCTTTCCCAGACTCCTACACCCCAGAGGTCAAAACAAACTCTCTCTATTTAGCTTATCCAAAAATTGAGCTTATCCAAAAAGGGGACTTGTGCGCAGCTCAGACCTGGGACTTGGGAAGAGCTTCCTCACATCAAAGGCTCTGACTTTAGCCAAATGCACCAAATCAGCTAGCTGAGAGTTGAAGCTTAATCCGTTCAAACCACAGAAAGATAAGTCTTTTTTTACAGAAAGCTCCAGGAGACCTGCACTCCGAGTCACAGTCACCTCTGGACAGCTTTGGACAATTACTCCAGATTAATCTTCTTTTAGATATTGTGGATTTCTTAACAAGTATGTAGAGGTCAGCAGAGATGTGCTCTTTGTGTTTCCAGTACTGGAGAAGTGCACTTACCCCCAAAGTTCCCAAGGATCAGGGAGTGTTTGAAGGAGTCCAGACCAGTCCCATCCATCACGTTAAGAGGAAGTAAGAAATTGCCATTGGAGCAAAATGCTAAAAAAACCCTGGAGGCCTTGGAGAGGAAAAGAAAGAGAAGGCTCTCTCTGATGCATATCACTACTGCAATCCAAGAACAACACTGTAGGGCTGTTTTCTGTTAAGAGAGTTAAGGTGAAATTCAACCATCTTTGCTGAAGTTTCCCGTGGTAAATACATACTTCAGGCTGACCTCTGCAGTTTCTGCTGAAATAGATCAGCAGTTTCTAAAGGCAAGCACATGGCATAGGGAATTTGTTTGGTTGGGGATTTTTTCCTTGTCATGTTAAACTAACACTGCTGAAAACCAAGCAACAAATTAAGAATCACTGGGATCCTCATTCTCCATCAGGGAAGCCTGGCCTGAGGAGGAAAACTCACCCAAATTCCTCTGAAAATTCATCTGAATTTGGCCACACTCTCTGTCTACAGTCTTCACCCTGGGAAGACTTTGGAAGGGAGGAAAGTCCATGCCATCCAAAAATCCCAGCTGAAGCACATCACTTCCCCCACCAGCCATCATCTACAGGGATACCAGAGCATTCAGGGACCACATCCATGGCCACAGTGGTCTTGTGCAGTCTCCCTGTTGGGTGAGGAGGTGCATACAGGAGGAGGCAGGGAACCTCCAGGGCTTTCATCATGCTCTGCAAACTACAGCCCTTCTCTGCTGGGATGGGGACAGTGCCTGGCTCCTTTCTCTTGTCCTCAGCACTGTTCCTTCTGGCGCCTACAACAGACACATCCCTTCCTCCGACTCCCTAACTAAACGAGATCCATTTCACAGACCAGCTCACACAATAGTCTTTGCAGCCTCTCCTTTTAAACAGAGGTGATCTTTTCCTCTGCTCCCATACACGGCAGGAACCTGTAACATCCTTACAGCTCTCACAGCCGCGGAGCTGCACAACAAAACCCTTCTCACCTTGCCGCAGGCTGCACGGCAGGCTCTGACACTGCGCTTCCCCCCGGCTATTTGGTGTACAGCATCCCTTGGAACATCTTCTGCTGCACCAAGCCAAAACCACCAAGAATTAATTTTAGCAGTGGAGAAACTGGGGCACGTGTCTTTTTTTAATTTTTTTTTTTTTTTTGAAGGCTGCAGCCCCAGGCTTTGCATCTCTTGTGAGGCGATGAAACAGAGAACACTTCAACGTCAAGGGGTACTTGGCCTTCGAGGACCAGCAGAGAAGCACAAGAACAGAAAGGACCATACACAAGAATAGCATTTAAAGTTTGATTTAAAGTTATTTCAGTTTGGTTTGACTTTAATTCAAGCCTGCTTCCCTGTGCAGGAATGTCTGCCTCGGAAGGAGTCTGACAAGTCACTCAGTCTGTCTGTGTCTTAGTTTCTTATTCATAAAACAGATATTAAATATTGTTTGCTCCTCCCCCCCCCCCCCCAGTGAAGAGTTTTAACTCTTTGCTCTCTTTTCCCTAAGCTATTTTTCCCAGTAACCACAGAGCAAGAGTGAGGTATCCTCTCATGACACACTCATGCCTGGCTGGAAGATGTGGCTGCCCAGGTTAAGGCTGCCTGCATCTCTCCTGCTTAGGCCCATGCAGCATCAGTACTCAGCACCAGGGAGCATTTGGACCCACTCCATCCCAAGAGTAAAACACTGCCATGATGGCAGAAAATCAATGAAAGCACTGATTTATTAAAAAACACTGGAAAACTCCACGTTGCAGAAAACAAGAAGGAAAAAGCCTCCAAATAAAAGCAATGCCATGGGTGTAGGGAGACAGAAACTCAAGGGCATTGGAACAGGGGGCAGGTCCAGTTCTCCACTGCACTGACCAGATAATGCTCGGAGATGCCAGGATGAGCTGCAGCCCTGGAAATCAACCAAACCTCAGCATGCCTCTCTCAAACCCATTTTTTTCCCCTCTCAACAACCTCCCAGGTAGCCAGGAGCACAGAATCTGTGCTGTTCTTAGAAATTTACTCTAAAATGCAAAGGTAAGTGCAGATGGTTATCTTCATTAGCAAGCTTCTAGCAGCAGCTCTGGGTGACGGTGGGGCTGGTGTGTGCTGAGCTGGGTGTGTTACAGCTGATGACACTGAACCCAGCCCTTTCCCTCAATAACAATACCTTCTGCAGAGATTTATGCAAGTTTGAGGGTCAGATTATCAAGAGCAGCTCTGTCACCTTGCAGAAGGAGCACAGACCTTTCAAAGGACAATGGTTTCTTTAAGAACTCTTCAAACCCTTATGAACAGCAATTACCAGCACTAACATGACCCCAGATCTCCCAGAACAAGCTGCAGACATCCCTGCCTTGACAGCCAGGCTAAATCCGTCCATGCCCACGAGCCACAGTGTGCAACAAATCACTCCTTTCTAGACAGGAGGAAAAGCCAGAGCAGGCACACAGAGAAGAGTAGAGCCCCGTGGGCACCTCTGGTAGCTTCCACAGCATTTGCAGTCCCACAGACATTACGTGTGTCCACACTCCAGCTACAGTCCTGCAGAAAGCAAGGTTTGCAGTGCCGTATTCCCCTGCCTCAAGTGCAGCTGAGCCCTGGCACCGAACTGAGCTTGCTGCCCTACCAAAACCATGTGTGCAACATGGGAGTCTTATGGGAAGGAGCCACAGAAAGCCAGGGTTACCTGTCCAGCTTGCTGTGTCCCACAGATTGTGCAATCCAAAAGTGCTATCTTTAAAACCTGCTCCAAGAAGGAAGAACGGGTGGGAAGCAGGAGGAAGAGGAGGAAGCACAAGAGCACACAGGGGATGGACATTTGTGAAATTACTTTACACACTGACCATGAACTCAGAGAAGGGGTGGGAGCCAGCAGAGTATGCCCTGGCTGGAAAGGAGCAATGCTGAAGGTCTGCCCTCTCCTCCATGTTCAGGGAGCCTGGCAGATGTTATTCCCTGTCCTCTCCCTTGAGCTCCCAGCAGATACTTACCGATGGCTCAGATGATGGCAGCGGCAAGCTGGAAACGTGACTCACTGTGAGCGTGGTGGGGAAAGCCCCCAGCCAGGGAGCGAGATGAATCACAGGGAGACACCACAGGCTCTCCGAGAAGGAAGAGAGTCCAACCAAGGAAAGGCCAACCCAAGCAAACAGAGGGCAAGGATGTGTGACGGGGATTTAGGGGACAGGAGGCACTGCTGCCTCCCAGCTTTTTTGCCGGCAGCTCCAGTCCTGCCCCGGGCTCGGCACCTACTTGGCTCCCAGCCCTCCCAAAGGCACTGGACTGGCTCCAGGCCAGCATCACCCACAGGAACATTGCTGCTTGTGCTGGCATGCCCAGTGTCAGTCGATGTGTTCCTGCCAGAGCCCTGGGCATCACCTGCCCGTGGGACACTTGCCCAGAGCAGAAGTGCTGGGCTCCTCAGAGAGACTGGAGGCATGGGGAAGATCACACACTGGCATGTACCTCCTGCCTCAGGAGCTTTCCCAAACTGTGCTCCGCCATCTGAGTTATGGTTTCCTTCATCCATGACCAAGCTCTCTGTCCAGCTGGGAACCCCCTGCTCCTTCCCAGGTTGGACCCCTGGCCACCAAGCTCTCCACCTCATCACAGTTTGGAGCCTGGCCACAACTCTCCTGAAAAGAATCTTTCCTTGTGGGCAGTCTTGGACTAAACGCTGTTCCAATCAATCTGGGCACTAATTTAACCAGTTTGTTGATTAAATACTAACCACAGGATGAGATCCTGACCTATTTCATGCCATCAAGTAGGCGACACGTTGGTAGCAATACAGGATCAGCCATTATTTTGTTATGTTATTAAGTGGCACTGGTGACGCCAGGAGAAATACAGCAACCTTGCCCAGAAGCCTTCACCCATTTACTGTGACTGTCAGAGCACTGAAAGAGCAATTGAAATTATAAGAGACATCGTTTCGGTTCCTCCCCGACCTAATACAACATAATCGCATTCATCTCGGATAATCACATCAAGCCATTCACTTGTCAATAATCCTCCTGGGCTGAGCACCGTAACTTGGCAAGAAGGAGGCTGTACTCTTTAGGTAGCCAAAGCCTGAGCATCTCCTGGCCAGCCCACTGCCCACAGTACTGGTCCTCACAGACAGATGGAGGTGGGCTGCCCCAGGCACACAGGGCCAGTTTGCTCCCAAATCCTGCTCCACTTTACAGCAGGGAGAGCTGTGCTGCTCCTTGCATGGTGAAAGAAAGATGAAAAAAAAAAAAAAAAGGAGGCATCACTGCAAATGACCTAATGCTTCTGAAAACTCACCATGGCAGGAACACGGGCTATCTCAAAAATATTCTAATTAAAAGAGCTCGAAATTATACCAGGTGCTCTACACAAACAACCAGCCACATGCATCAATTTTCACACCAGTCTGACTGCACCTGTGGCCTGCAGAGGATGCAAAATCTTGCTTTAAACAAGCTTGTTGAAATTCAGCAATTTTGCCAGTTTGCTAAAATTGAGCTCAGCTATGCAAAGCAGCAGAAGTCCCACAAAATCAGATGTACCTGACAGAGTAGGAGGTGTAGAGAAGCTAGATTTGCAAGTGCTTGGAATGCCTCCCTGTTCTGAGCCTGCAAAACTCAGCTGGACACTTCCCAGAAACACATTTGCAGAAGACTTCCACAGAAGCAGCTTTTAAGAAGTACCTATATAAGATTTCTCCAAATGAAACCTGGATTAAAGCTGCACTCAGCAATCCAAGTAGCAAACTTGGATTGGGAAAAAAGGCTGATTCCATAGCACCAAGCCCCAGCCAGGCAGCACTGGCTGCCAAGGGCCCAGAGAGGAAAGCATTTGCGTGTATTTACATCATGACAACACAAAAAATATATAGTTATCATCACCATTTAGGATTCCACGTGTTCATCAGGAAGGGAAGGAAAGCAAAAAGTTATCTTGCAGGCATTTTCAACTGAAATCTTCAACAGTTCATAATCCTTATGGTTGTGAAGATACATCATTTGGGCTCTTGCTCTCCAGTACCATAACACCGTCTCTGCCATCTGACGGACCCAGGAGCTCACTCCTGAATTTCTGGCCCATGACTGGCCCAAAACAGAAGATCACTGTGTCCTCTTGGCTGCTGCTTCCCAGAGAGCCTGGGCAATGAAGGTTTCCCAGGCTTACATCAACAGGACAGGCTGTCTGCAGCTGTAGTGACCGCTTAATTACCCCTGAGTTTGGGACTTTCTGATGTTCAGGTGCCCATAGGTCTGGACTTACAGATTGTTCCTCGTGCCTTGCATCCAGAGGAGCCAAGGAGCATTTTGAAAGCCAACCTATCCCAGCAGTTTAGAGGATGAAGTAACATTGACTGGGTCACCCTGTTTTGAGATGAGGAGGACAAGGGGGCCAGCTGTACTAACAGAAGCCGAGCAGCTTGCAACAAGCCCTGGCCTGTTGTATTTATTGGTACTGACGTGGCCATCAGTGCTCTGCAGGAAAGATGTAGGCTTTGGAGGAAAGCTGCAGCAAATGCTCACAAAATTGTTGTCCAAGTGCATCCCTGGCATGGCTAACATCCCATTCCACTGAGTCCTTTCAGGGCCAGGGATTTGCACCAAGGTGCAGTGCAGATAGGACTGTGTCCCCAAAAAGCCCAGCTGATGCAGAAAGGAAAAGCAGTCAGGCAGAGCGAGCCAGCTGAGCACCTCCCCTTCCCTCCTGTCCCTGAGCTATTAGTATCATGGGAATTCTCCACAACCTCCTGCTTCTGGACAGAAACTCTCCCTCCAGCCAACACCATGAGGATGGCCATGGCATCACTAGCCCTTCAGCACTGGGGAGGAAGGGGATGGCATCCCTGCCCTGCAACAACAACTCCCTGTTTGAAGTTCCTCTCAACCTAGATCCACACAGATTTGCACTTAATCTGTACCTCTTGCTCAGGTGGAACTGTCCTGCCCACGGCCATTGCTCTGCTGTGCAGAGTGGGAGAGCAGCAGAAGGCGGGAGAGCCCGCCTGGAGCAGGCATCCCAACAATGTCAGCTATGCTGCGTCCTCCTCCGTGCCCCCAAAGGGTCAGGTCTCCATGTAAACAGGAAGCCAGGATCCACCAGGCCCCGAGTGTGGGGGAGTAGAAGGGAGGCAGCGCTACAGGAGGTGCTGCTACTGGTGCCGCCCCTCCCTCCCTGCTCCCAGCCCAGTGCAGGCAGCCATGGGGGGCTTCCAGGGCACTCTCTCCTCTGGGATTCCCACTGTTAGCAGCTTCCTCACTTCTTTGCAGGATCATTTTCTTTATCATTTAGTAAATAGAGGCAAATCCCGGACAGCAGCTACGGTGCAGGCAGCACTGAGAAAGGGGAGCTGCGGTGGCAGCAGGGACAGAGAAGGACCCCCTCCTTCCCCAGCAGTGACTAACTCGGAACAAGCTGAGACAAAGCACTTTCCCCCTAAACTAGGGACTGCATTAAAAAACACACAAGCCTCAGGGTCAGCAGCTGCTTCCCACCCCATACACAGAACTGTTGTTGCTTGCACTCGATGATCTCCCATTGCTTGCTTTCTGTGCCTAGGAAGGCTTTTTCTTCCTCTGGTTACCCCATGCCATAATTTTGGTATTACTTTATTCCCTAAAGCAGAAGGGTAGCTGTGTTCTTTAAGAAGGACATGCATTCCTTCACCTCCAGCCAAACTGAAATCAGCCCCCAGCCCCCAGCCAGAAATGCCCTTGCAGTGCTGTGGTACATCCTGCTGCCGGGTGCGAGGCCACCACAAGGCACAGGAAACCAGGGAAGGCTTTACACATAAACATCCATGAAACAAACCATCCTGGCATCCTTCTCATAAACAGCACACACTGCAACAAATAAACAGACATTAAAAATCTCTCTGGCAGATCTGACCTGCAAAGTCACGGCCTTTCAACAACTTGCATCTCTCCTGTCTCACACTAGGTGAAGGAAGCCTGAGCACATGTTTCAAGCACATCATTCACCAGGAGAAAACATTATCTTACTAAATTTTGTGTCCTTTCTCTGCCATTCAGAGCTTAATCTATAAATTTTCTAAACTGTGCTTAAGTTTATTTATACTGGTCAACAAGGATATTTTGGTGTTCTTTCTTTTTTTTTCCCCTTGGTTTTACTTAAACCCTCAAAGTTGTGCCAATCCTCCCATACTGAGGTGGAGTTCTGTGATTTTGGGGCTGGAGCTGCATTCTTTCAAAATCCTTATCTTGAAAGGCAGAGGAGGAAACTGCTGTTTATGAGAACTCTTGATGGCATAACAGTTGTTCTGTTCCAAACCTCGTCTGGAAACATGGTGAGCAAACCTAATGCCATCAGGGACTTCCCAGCTTGTGCACCCGTCACAACATTAAACACCACGGAGAGGACAGGGCAGCGGGTGGGAAAGCTGTTGAGGAGTAAAGTCCACAATCTATTTACACTCTGAAAGCTTGAAAAAGGAGAGCCTGGCCATCTGCGTCCTTGGGATATGATACTCCTTGGCTTGGGATATAATGCCGCTCTCCTTCTCTGGTGATAAGGAAAGAGAAATTCAGATTACAGTAAGAGTCTGCAGGAGGGCCTGAGAGAAGCAGAACTCTGATAGGGCTGCCCAGTGACAGGAGCAGATCCAGTGCTTGTGGGATCTCAGGAGGCCACCAGAAAGACAGCTCATCCATTACCCAACATCCCTGAGGGTGCCCTCAGGTCCTTCCAGTCAAGAGTGTTATTCCCAGGAGGGAGCCATCCCTGGAAGACAGGGCAGACCCTTGCTGTGGCACACAGACAGACCAAATTACCTGTGCCTGTGGCCGTGTAGCCACAGATACCATGGCAAGGTCCACCCCAGCCCAGAGGTCTCCTTCATGTTTTAAAGAGCAGTCGAGTTCCTGCTGTTTTAAGCACGGGGGCAGCGAGCTCACAGGGTGTGTGGTTTTCTCCCCTCCCAGCCTCTCCCGAACACCTTCCAGTTCTGCAGGCGAGAGGCTGGGGAGCAGAAGAAAAGCTCCTCTCCTGGCTATTGGCCATGCATTATACAGCAAGAGTGTCCTATATCCTGACTGTAAGTATTTTAGGAAGCCAGATGACTTCATTACCAGATGACAACCCCCGACCTACTCGCTGTTAAACAAGCTTGCTGCTGGCCAGCCCCAGAGCTCCTTACTCTGCACTTTAATTTGCACATTGCCATTAGGCAGGCACTAACCTGCTGCCATATCCCCGCAGCCTCGAAATTTTCATGCAGCTGAAACACACAAACAGTAAAACCCTAACATACCTCTTCCATAAATAGTTTGTTGCTACTTTTTTTCTGGTACTGACACACGAGGAAATCCGCCCAATGGTGGACATGCTACACAGTTGCCATCTGGTGCCAAAAGCGCTACATCCCTCGCCCACCTTCCACCCCATCCCTGCCCCCCGCAGCACGTGCTCCTGAGGAGGACACAGCACTGTGAGCATGAGACAGCCCTGCTGCCGAGCCCAGCCACAGCACACAGCATGCCTGGGTACCACAGGGCCAGCCACGCTGCACACATGACCCTGTGGCACGTGGAGCTCGCAGGCATCGTGCCTGGGTTACGTGGAGGTGTCAGTGGAGAAAGAGGAAAAATACAGAGTTATGAATAACATGGAGGGCAGGACTCATGCAAGACAAAGCTGCAAGTGCAGATGGAGGAAGGGGGGCCCCAGCTACCCCAGCACAGCAGGGGAAGGAGCATCCTCGCCACACTCACCCTGATCCGCCGCATGGCCGTCACGATCTCCACCCGGCTGTTTGGCCGCGGCACATCCAGGCTCCCGATGTACTGGAGGGAAAGAAAGAGGAGATCAGTCGAGTTTCTACAGAACTCATGGTCCCACCATGGCCTCAATGCCATCCATAGAGGGAGTCCAGGGTCACCCCTGGGAAATGGGCAGCATTTTTCCTGCTGCACCTTGCACTCCTCCCATCATGAAGCTGTTCCCTCACCACAACGTTGCAAGTAGTCAGCAGCACTTTCTCTAGCAATAAAATAAATTCATCCATCAGGCCAGCAGGGCTCACTCATCTAGGCCATGATCAAAGCACATAGGTATAAGCCAACATCCCCTCAGCGGCACTGAGTCATCTGTTATAGACCTGGGTATTGGAATACCCCTAAAATAGCTGGGCCAACCTGCCCTGTGTCAGGCCCCTCATTATTTAATTACAGCCCTGCCAAACCCGTGGCTGTTTTTGCAGCGATGCTGAGCCTCCAGGCCAAGCCTGTAGAATAAAGGAGCCGCTCTGCTATTCAGACGGGACCAAAGGCAGCACCACTGCGACCCAGCACGCAGAAGCGCCAAACAAAAACCTTTTTAAAAATAAAATGGAAGAGGGCAGATGCAGAAGAAGGATCAGAAAACAGACAAGCGATGAAGAGTCAATGCTGAGAGCTAAAAACATGTAGTTAGAAGAAAAGCATTTTGAGCCTATTAACTAACCCCCTGTGCTCCCATGCTTCATCTCTCACAAGGGCTGACGTAACGCTCAGGAGCACAGTATGGCCACTAAAACCGACAGGGCTACGTGTTCCTGTGAGTATGGCCATAACCTTCACTGACGCCACGAAAGCCCAAGTCACTGGTTTCAAGCAGCAGTGCTGAGATGGGTGCCTAAGTGTCTGAACATGTGCTTAGGGATCACGGCACGGGCAGAGGCTGCTGAGAGGGTTTATTTCTCACCCAGCATCACTGTGGGAGCCCCAGCTCCTCTCCCCTGGGCTGCTGCTGCCACCTCTATGGAAAGCAACGTGCAGGGGCTGCATGACCACGTCTGGGCTTTGTGTACATGCTGTCCCAGAGAGCCCTCTGGGACAGAAACTCAGAGAGCCCTGTGTTTCTGAGAGCCCTCTCTGCTAAACCCCCACACGCCAATCCAACAAGCCTACCGGCTCGGTGAGGCCATCCCCAGATGCACTGGGGGCAGACACAGGCAGGTGTACAGTGACCAGCACCGGGCAGTCAGTGCTGAGAGGAGATGTGAAGAGAGAGAATACAAAAATAAACACCCAACAGCTGGCATGTCCGTCACATGCTGTGCTGGCTGCTGCGGTGCAGGGCAGCTTTACGTAACCGGGAATTACAGCCCACGACGTGCAGTGCCAGCACACGTGGCACTAACCCAGACCCCAGCCCCTCACTGCCCGGCTACAAACGCAAAAGCCTGGGTAAGTTTTCAGCCACATCCCCTACAAAGAGCCTTCCACCCCTTCAAAGTGTTGGGTCATACTGAGAGAGGCATCTCGGACATCAGTCGATTCCCTTTCCTTATATAAAGTCTGGAAACCATCAATAAAAAGCAGGAGCTGAGGAGGAGGGCCAAGGCAGCCGGAGCCCTGAACACACAGTCATCATACAGCACCTAAGGAAGAAGCCTTTCCCCATCCTGCCGTGCCAGGCAAATGTCCCCCCACTGCACAGCACCTCCCCACACCGCTCTTCTGCCAGGAACCACCTGGGGAAGGGAAATTCTTAGGCTACATGAGGAGGAGGAGAGACTTTTGCAGCCAGAGGATGCCTATCTTCTTCCAGCTATTCCCAACAGCATGAGGTCACTACCACTGGCAGGGTAATCCCTTTCCTTCCGCTGTGTTTCCTGCTGCAGGCAGGTGCAGAACACAGGCACGTCCAAGGACAGGGCAAGCAGTGGCAGCTGGGCAGGAGATGGGCTGCATCCACCACTGGCTCCCACAGCCACACGAATTCCAGCAATGTCAATCTCCTGGCTGCTGACCACAAGCTCATGCCCACAAATGCATGTGCAGGCGCAGCAGGGCTGGGGCACCCGGTAAGCAAGTGATGGAGCAGAGACCAGACACCACCTTGGGCCGAGCACACCTCCTTGGATGGGCCTCCTGGCAAACAGCACCAGCAGCAGAGACCTCTTGATGCTGTCCTGTCTAAGCCCCTTCATTCAGCTATTCCTCTCCAGCCCACGTTCACATGTATCCAAAACTCTGCAGGGTTCAGCTTTGCTCCCAAACCTGGGCTCTAGGGCATCATGCTGTATCCCGCATTCTGTGGGTGCTCCCACCAGAGACCTCAGCACACACAGCCTCAGTGTGGGCTCACTTCACACAATTACTGTGCTCACAGCTCTGAAAACACCCCCTTCTCCCTTCACTCTGGAGGCAGGTATTTTTTGCACATTTCACAAAACTCAACAGATGGACAAAGTCTCCCTGGATTATTTTTGCCTTCGGGGCAGAAATCACACGTGCAGAAGAGTAACCCTTCATAACGTGGCAAGTATCCCCCAAAAATGTGGACTTGGAAATTGGCCTTTCAGACAAAATGTGGACTTGGGAGTTGGTCTTTCACTTCCCAGGCAAGGATGAAGGACAGCCTGAGAAACCATCCATATTTGGAAGTGTTTTGCAGGTGATAAGCACACCGAGGGCTGCTCCTGCCCTGCTCTACTCCATCCCTCCTACTCACAGCACCAACTTTAATTATGGAAAGAGGTGTGGGAAAAAAGCAGGTGAGGCAAAGGCGAGGATCAGCAAAGCAGCCAGAGCCTCCACAGTACAATACTTCCCTCTCATCCCACCCCAACAGTGAGACTGAGCTCCCCCGCTCCCAGGGCAGGAGCTCCAGAGACCCCCAAGCATGGGGACTCCCAGGCATAGAGTTTTGCCTTCCTTTAACATGTGTGTTCCAAGTGAGGTGCCAGGCACACAGCAGTGGTCCTGGTCCCTGCAGGGGCCATTGTCCTGGCTCCCAGGACTCAGTCCAGCATCCGTGCCAGCACGCTGACCCCACGGGAAAGGGAGGCAGTGGGGCCACGGCTGAGCCCAGGAAGAAGAAAGGAAGGTGCCTGAGACAAAAGGAAAGAAAATAAAGCTGTGTGAAAGGACTGCCAAAGAAAATAGACCCATGAAAGAATCCATCCACCCCAAAGCCCTGCAAACGGAGGGGGAAAACATATGTACATATGCAGGATGCAGTTTTTCCAAAAAATTGCCTCCTGATCCATGGCCCCACCACCCCACCAGAGGATGGGGGGACAAAAGTAGAGCCCCCCCACCTGCACCCAAGAGACAAGTGGGATTAGGGGGTCACCGATCCCCATGCTCTGAAGGCGGGGAGGGCAGTCCCAGGCAGGCCCCTCCTCCTCAAACCAATTAGGAGAAGAAAGGCCACCCTCTCTGAGCGCCGCTGAATGGGCAGCTGAGGGGGTCCCTGGTGTAACAGGCGTCCTGGCAGCCCCACAAAGGCAGCCCCTGCACTGCCAATGCCAGCACAAAGCACCTCTTTTGTAGGGTGCTTTTGGTCCCTCATGCCCCGCTGCTCCTCATCCCCGTGTGTGGGATCCAGCCTTTCATTCATCATTCCAGGGCCCCCAGAATGGGCAGTTCCTCTCCCTGCCATGGCACAGGTAGCTGTCACCCATCAGGCTTCTGAGCACCTGAAGGGGCTCTGCTTGCTTTCTCTCCCCCTGCCATGCAGATAGGCTCTCCTCTCTGTCCCATGCACGGTGGGAAGGGGCCTCTAGACACAGCTCACACCAGAAGATTTGCCCATTTCTGGGAAATGCCAGGGAAAAAAAAAAAAAAATCTGTTTTTTAAACAGAAAACAAAGGGGAGCACTTTGCCAAAGCGCTGTTTGCACAAGTCACTCAGTTCCTCATTTTTCCTTGAGGCTATTTAATATTGCTCGTTTTCTGCTCTGTCAGAAATGAATTTTCTTGAGAAGACGCTTTTTCTGTGACAGCAGGTGGCAGATATTTTTGGAAAACTGAAGGCCGATCGCATCCCTGACAGGGGACACCTTGGCAGGGGTGTTGATGAGATCGGTGGTGGGCAGAGGTGGGCAGCCAAAGCCTTCCCAGAGAGGAGCTGCTTCCCTAGGGAGGCACGTTGCTGCTCCACAGCCCAATACAGCGTGCAAAGGTCAGGCTGAATCATCCCCAGGTTACAGGGGAGGCTGGATCGGTTGGCTGCCGGGTTTCCAGCTTCAAAAGCCACCCTGAACCAGAGACCCAGCCACGGATGAGGAGCCACTGCTTCTGCAGAGGAGCTGCAGGCAGGCAGCAGTGCAGCACGGGCAGGGGGGACATGCTGGCACCAGCCCGAGGCTGGGGCATCACACTACAGGTTACACAGCCATCTGCAGAGCCAGGAGAGCCTCGTGCAAGCAGGGGATCCTGTGCCCAGGTTAGGGAGGGGTCACTGGAGTTACCAGCAGCCAGCCAGGAGGCATCAGATACGGCACGGGAGGGTCCCCAGATTTTTGAGGAGTCCAGGATGATGTGAGGCTGCAGCAGGTACTGGAACATTGACCCTGTGACACACAGCTGTGCCACGAAGCGAGGGACAAAGTGCTTGGGCACCAGTCCTGTGCCAGGTGCCCCAAGATCTTAAATCTCTTGATTTCTCCAGTGCCCAGGGAACACTCAGCCTGTCTGCAAACTGGCTGATAAGGGTTTGTCCCTGGGTTGCTGCCATTAGGAAAAGCAAGAAGAAATCCAATTCCCAGGACTTCTGTTGTCCCACTGTTCCTGCTCTCCAGTTGCCCATGCATGGGCTCAGCCCAGGGAGCCAAGGGTCTGGGCTGGCACAGCCCCAGCTCTGCCCTGCACCTCAGGAACACCCAACCTTGCTGGGAGGAAAGGGGGAAGTTTACTCAGACTGTAGCGGTGCAGGCTCAGAGGCCAAAAGGGATGGAAAACTTATGATACCAGCTGACTTCAATGGAAAAAAGCCCTGGCTTTCCATCCTGAGCCAAGCAGATGGGTGCCCTTCTGACCTGGGGGCCTCCAGCCTTGCCCAGTCCTCCCTTAGCGGGGCTCTGCACCCGGAGGGCAACTGGGTGCCTCCAGCCCTGGCAGCCAGGTAGTTTTAGGCAGTGTGTCAGACTCATCCACCCCAACAGCAGGCATTAACACAGCGACCCTCACACCAGGCAGCACTGGTCAGGCTGAATCCTTAAGGATATCAGTGCTTATCTATCTGCTGGTCCCAGCAGCACTTGCCATCCTTATGAGCTGTGCAGGGGCTCAAGTGCCAGAAAAATGGAGTTCTGGGGGTGCCAAGACAAGATCCAGCACTCACCAGAGCCACGTGAACTGAACTCACCTTTCCCTTTCACCAGCCAAAACAGGGCTGGCACGAAAAAGGGAGACACCTTTGCTGCAGGTGGGGACATCAGGGCACGGAGACAGCAGGTGCAGAGGAGGGATCAAGTTTTTCCACGATGATGAAGCAGGGCTGTCCACTCTCCCCATTTCCGTACCACACCCAGGCACACCACCCACAGCCGCCCCCCACGCAGGGCCTGAGCTTCCTGCACCTACACACAGGTACAGCCCAACAGGCGCTCATGTGTGGGATGCTCAAGATAAGAGCACCACAGAAAGCAGGGCTGGGAGCATCCCACCCCCATTACTGCTTCCTTGGGACCTTCTGGCACCTGCTGAGCCCACGTGCTGCCCGGCTGGGCCCTACAGTCTGGGCACACGTGGCTTTGCCAAATCCTGACTGAGTTTTCTTTGCTAAGAGCTTCACTAAGCAGCCTGTGAACTCACTTAACAAGTATGGCAGAAATATGCCACTGTTTCAGAGGAGAACCTTTGTAGAATTGGGAAGGTTATTTATAGCCTGAAGCAAGCAATCCTGGGCTCAGGCACACTGCAGCTTTGCTCTGGGCTGAGCAGCCCCGACAGAGCACACCAGAGCTGCCAGTACAAACAGCCCCCAAATCGAGCTGCCAAGTCTCTCCCAGCCAGCTAAATTGGTGCACAGCTTCACACAACCTGTCTCCTGCTTTCCAGCCCTCCAGGGAAGGAACAGCTGCTGGGAAGGGAACCTGAAGCAGTGGAAGGGAACTAAGCACCCCAATCAGAGCTGCCTGCAATTCAACCAATTTCCAACACTGTTACATGCAAGCCCTATGTACATAAAAACATAGACAGGAGTGGAATTACGTGGAATACATGTGCATTCCTTGCTTAGTGTTCACCTGAGGCTATAATTGTTTTCCCAGTAATGAATTTCTCTTTGGAGCAACCAGCAGGCACTGCTGGTGCTTGCAACCTTGGGAGGGTGGCAGGCAGGTGGGCTGGAGAGGTTCAGAGGAAGGGACATATTGGATCAGACTAAAGTCTCCTTCAAGTCCCATCTCCAAACATAGACAGCAGCAGATGCTCGGTTCAACTTCAGTTTCCCACGCACAGAAGCAGAGAAAAGCACTGAGAAAAAATGAGAGAAAATGCCTGGTTGCCAAGATCACTTAAGGGAAAAAAATTACCCCACCACCCAAACCCAAAAAGCCCACCTGCTGCACAGAAGAACAGCAATCTTCCTGAACCTCCAGTCCTGTACTTATCTGCAAGCAGGTCTGGTATCAGGAACATCAGGTTTCAGCACATGTGATGTCCAGGCCCATGGCAGTCCCAGACCATGGGCACTGGGTCTGTCAAGGATCAAGATGTGCTTGGGCAGCCCTTTCTGCCCTCATTTGTACATGGGGGAGCAGCAGAGAGGGTCCTGACACCCACATGCCCCTTCATTGGGGACATGTACATTAGGCACTGCAAAGGGATTAACGGCACTGAAGGATTAACAGCTGTTTCCAAACAGTGGGCATTAGGCAGGTGGGACCTTGATCTGGACAAGACCTCTGGGGCAGGAGGAGAGCCCAGCCCAGCCCAGCCCAGCAGGCTCCCAAAAGGGACTCAAAGGACAGGGACAGTAACAACTTTCCTGTGGAAACCCAGAAGCACCAAGCACCCTTGCACTCCAACAGACAGGGGTCTGGCAGTTCAGCAACAGACTCTGCCACCCCACATAATTCCCTCTGCCTGCTGATCTCTCTGGAGGCGTTGAAGTAGCCTGAGTCATAATTTCTGAATGCACAGAATTGCTGTTGTTGCACAAGGTGGCCCTTGGGTTTTGTCCTGCAGCACCATGGCTTTGGGGAGATAAGGAGTAAGCTCATATCCCTCTCCTTCTCATGGAGGTGGAGGAGGATGGGAAGTGTCGTTCCTCTCTACATCACCGTATATTTAAACAGAAAACCACTGCACAAGTGGGAATTTATGTCTGCTCCCCTGCACCGTGCTGCAGCTCCCAGTTCTTTCATCTGAATGCTTTAGCTAACCCAAGAGGCCAGGCTTTTAATTTTACTGAACAATTCAGTCTGCAAGACACAGAAGAAAACAAACGTCCTGCCTTCCCTCGGAGCCAGCTCCTCCAATTCCCAGCAGCTTGACTGAAGCACCTCTGGGATACAGAGGAGTCTGGTGCCAAGAGAAGTGGCCAATGAAAACAGATCCAAAAGTGTGAAATGTATTGCTGTTCCTAAGAAGATGGAGTGGGATTTTCCATCTATTGGATTTATGTCCAGAAAATGGATTAACATGATCCTTAGAGGACCCTTTGCTCTGACTCGGTGTCCCTGTGCCAGAGCATATGAGCACTGCAAGTGGCTCCAGTGGGGATGAGAGGCACAGCCCTCCTGACAGCATCACATCACATCACATATGACAGCACTGCTTCCTTCAGACCGAGTCCATCGCTCTCTGCTTCACAAGGGTCCAAATCCTGACCCACCCGTGCTGGGATGCCAGGACTCCCTAAGGACAGAGGCAAGGGGGACAACAGCACAGATGCCAGCCGCCACTGACAGACCAAAACACGCACTACATCCACCACCCATGCCAGTTAAAGTCAGCAGCAGGTCTGAGCGCAAAAATAAATTTAAAACTTAAACCAATAAATCAGCACATACTGACTCAGGCCCACATTACCCCCCTGCAGCGAGCCCCAAGCAAGCTCGTCAGGAATCTCAGGCTGCTGGAGCAAAGAGCACTGATCCAGCTGCCGAGGGCTGTAACACCGGGATCCTCGCTGCCTGCACTATCAGCTATCCCAAGAGGATTTTAGGAGACAGGCATGCAAGTCCTGATGCCCCAGATGAGCATTTTTCTTGCTTAAACTTCCCCTGAAGTTCAGCTCTAAATCAGAGTTCCTCACTTGTGTGACTCGCGCTTGGTGTCTGGCTGCTACAAGGGCTGCGCGGGTATAAGTGCTTGGGATTCTTGGGGATAAAAGGAACTAAAGGAGTGTAAGCATTTAATTAATCTCCAGCAATCTAATAAAAGGATAGAGTAATTGCCTAAGCCATCTGCATTCCATATCTGGCATCAAGGAGAAACCCACGAATTCAGAAGCTGGGTTTCGTACGGATTGCGCTTGGCATTAGCACGTGCCACCAGATACCAAATAAGAGAAAGAGGAGCTAACAAAGACTAATATGCAGCACTGCATTAACACAGCCAGCCCAGCAGCACGGAGCAGACACGAGCCACGAGCAGACCAAGGGGCTGCTGACGCCTTATCCTGCTCCTCAGCCCCAAGCCAGGGCACTCAAAGCTGGCATGGAAGAGGCACACGGGATTTGGAAGATGCTTTGCAGTCTCCCCACAGGTGAGGGGCGAGCGGGTGCTGGCAGTAAAACAGCGATCGGCTCAAATAACCCTGGAGCAAAAGGCTACAAAGTTGAGCTCGAACAGTCTTCAGCAGGAAACAGTTGCAAGGCAGGTTTAAGTTTGCTTCATAAACAACTCCTCGGCTCTTTTGCGCTCTGCAGCACAGTGCCTGCCATGGGGCAGGTGACGGCCTCTGCAGATGAACCCTCCCAGCCCAGAGAAAAGCGGGAAAATAACACTTTGACACCTTCTGATGAGCCGCAGCCTTGCCCCGAGGGCACTGCACACAATTAGATGCCAAATCTGTGATTTTCTTCCCCTGACAGTACATGTGCTCCGAGAACAACAGTATGTGACAGATGCCTTCTTTCCTGCCACTCCAAACTGCTTTACATCAGTTTTTTTTCCCTAAGTCAGCCTCACTTGAATATCTTGCCAGCATGATAACCGTATTCTCCAAGAGAAGTAACAGGGGCAGGATTTTATGCTTCCCTTTTTAAACCTTCTGGCCAGCTCCTTCCCAATTTACTGCTGGCCAGCATTACTTGCTCGGGCTGGGCAATGCAGCCAGCTAGCTTGGCTTTTCCCAGCCTGCGGGAAGCCACAGTCTAAGTGCAGTAAGAGACTGAAAGGTCCCACCAGAAATAAAAATAAAAACAGAAAAGAGCACTTCCTGTGAAATCCACTAGCAAGGATGGTTTATGTATGTAAAACAAATAGCAAGCCTTTATTTAGGTGTGCATCTTGCACCGCACCGCAAATGGCACGCAGTTCCTTCGGCTGCTCACATGCGAGCGTTCGAGGAGCACCTGGGTACAAGGCATCCTGTAGACCCCAAACATCCGTCTCCTATCACACCGGCACTCCAGCAGTACCCACAGCGCTTGAGCCGCAGATCAAAGCCTAAGCCCTCTGCTCTTTCGGACCACCGTCCCCAAGCAATAGCAGGCAGAGTCACGGAGGGATGCTGGGGTGAAGCAAGAGGTTGACTCCACTCCAGCCTGACCCATCTCACCAGCCTCGCCCAACTCTGCATCTGAGTTTTGGGGAGAGCAAGAAGCGCCAAGGGAAGGGAAAGCAGAAAAAACATCCATGGCCATGCGACAAGAGAGCTGGAAGACAGCGCATACCGGAGCGTCGGGGCGCAGCGCCGGGCAGCGACCCCCGCACGGAACCCCCGCGGCACCCCCGCGCCCGCCGCCCACCTTGGCCTCGAAGCAGACGCGGCCCTTGGTGACTCCGTGGGTGCTGCGGGCGCCGGCCCAGAGCCCCGGGAACTTCTCCGGGAACAGGGGTTGGCCCCCGTAGCGGTCGCGGCTGGCGCGGAACTGCAGGTCCGACGTGTCTGGGGAGGAGGAGAGGGGGGTTGGTGCCCCTCCCGCCCCGAAATCCAGCCCGAAACACACCCCGAAACTCACCTCAACACCCACCCTGAAATGCAGCCCAAAACCAACACCAAAATCCATCCCGAAAACCCACCCCAAAACCTACCCCAAACCCTAACCTGAAACCCATCCCAAAATCCACCCCAAAATCCATCCCAAACTCACGCTGAGACCAACCCTGAAATGACTGAAGTTGTGTCCCAGAAAGGGGTGAATTTACACCAAAAATCCACCCTGAGTTGACCCCAAAGTTCCTCCCCAAACCCCACTTTAAATCCACCCAAAACCCACCTCAAACTGAGCCCAAAATGCCTGAAATCTTCCTAAAATGGTGCAAATTCCCCCCAAAACCCACCTCGAACTACCTCAGAAATTGCTCCAAAAACACCCCAAAAGTCTCCCCCAAACACCTCCAATTCCCCCCCAAAATGCCCCAGATCACCCCAAAACCTCCAAACTGCCCCAAAACTCCCCTCAAACCCCAAAACTGCCCCCAAATCCCTCAAAATCCCCCCCCAACAAATTTCACAGCCCCCGAAACTCCTCAAACCATCCCAAAAAACCAGACTAAAAAAACCGCCCTTAAACCACCTCAAAACGCCCCCAAATCTGCTCAAATCGCCCCAAAACCGCCTGGAGTTCCCCCCAAAGGCCCCAAATCCCGCTGGGAATTCCCGAGGCCGTACAGGTGTCGAGGATGACGAGGGTCTCGTCCTCTTCCCCCTCCCGCGGCTCCTCCTCGGGCGGCGGCGGAGACTTGGATCTGTGGGAACGGGAATGGCGGGATCAGGGAGGGCATTCCCGGCTCCAGGGGATTGGGGAGCTCCAGGATCACCCCTTGGCTCTGGGGGGGGCTATTCCAGGGGGAATCCCAAGCTCATTCCAGGGGGATTCAGGGATCTGCTCCAAGTGGCTCCCTGGCTCTGAGGGAGCTCCAGTTCCCCCCCACCATCCCCATCCCCAGGGGTATCCCAATGTGCAGTGGGATCCCCAATCTCCAGTGGGATCCCCATTCCCAACGGGATTCCCATCCCCAGGGATATCCCAATCTCCAAGTGGGATCCCCAATCCCCAGTGGGATCCCCATCCCCAGAGATATCCCGATCTCGGGTGGGATTCCAATCTCCAGTTCCCTCCCAATCACCAGGAGGATCCAAATCTCCAGTGGGATCCCCATTCCCAGTGGGATCCCCAATCTCCAGTTCTCTCCCATCCCCAGTGGGATCCCCATTTCCAGGGATATCCCAATCCCCATTTCCCCCCTCCCCAATCCCCAAAGGGATTCCAACCTCCAGTTTCCCCCATTCCCAGTTCCCTCCCCATCCCCACTTGGCTCCGGCTCCCCCTCCCCACTCAGGCCGTTCCCGCGGCCGAATTCCCTGGAAAGGCCCGGAATTCCCTGGAATTCCCTGGAATCCCTCACCGGCTGTTGTAGGCCTCCTCCCGGAACTCGTAGTAGGCGCGGCCGTGCTCGTCCTTCTCGTCCCGCTGCCGCTTCAGCCCCCTCCGCTCGGCCTCCGAGCCCGCCGCCTGCGCCTTGTCCTCCTCATCCCCTGGGAAAACAGCCCCCAGAGCCCGCTGCATCCCGGGAAAACGCCGGGAAAACGCCGGGAAAAATCCAGCGCTGGGCGGGGGTTTTACAGCGGAAACGGGGGCGATTTTTTGGGGTGGAATTCCAGGGGTTTGGGGCGGAAAGGGGGAGAAACATTCCCGGGGAAAGCGGGGAATTCCCGGCTTTGGTTCCCGTTTAACTCGTTGGGAAATGAATTGGGGGAAATATTCCACGAAAATCCGGAATTTTAGGGGGGTTTTCCCACCTTTAATCCCGTTTAAATCGCGTTTAATGGGATAAAAAGGGAGTTAAGTGAAGATATTCCATGAAAACCAGGGATTTTAATGCTTTTCCCTGACTTTAATCCCATTTCTTCTCCAGGATGATGCTCCAGATGCCCCATTACCCCCAATAAAATCCAACTGTTTCCTTAAAAAGCGAGTTAAGTGGAATATTCCATGAAAATCAAGGATTTTCCTGCCTTTAATCCACTCCAGTTTCCATTTAACTCGTTAGAACATGGATTTAGTGGAATATTCCAGGGAAATCAGGGATTTTAATGGGTTTTCCCCACTGAATTCCCACTTTTTTAGCAAAATGACGCTCCCAATGCTCCGCAACCCCAGATAAAATTCCAGCTGTTTCCCTAAAAAATGAGTGAACTGAAGATATTCCATGAAAATCAGGAGTTTTAACGGCTTTTCCCAACTTCAATCCCGTTTTTTTCCTGGGATGATGCTCCAGATGCCCCATTGGGCTGAATAAAATTCCAACTGTTTCCCTAAAACCCGAGTTCAGTGAGGACATTCCCTGAAAATCAGGGGCTTTCGGGGCTTTTCCCAACTTTAATCCCACCTACATTCCAAAATGAGGCTCCAAAGGTCCCCTCAGGGAGGAGAAAATTCCCAGTGTTTCCATAAAAAAATTAATGAAATCAAATATTCCAGGAAAATCCGGGATTTTAGTGGGTTTTTCCCCCTTTTAATCCCATTTAAATTCCATTGAACTCGTTGACAAACGAGTTCAACCAAAACATTCCCTGAAAATCAGGGACTTCCCCGGTGTTTTCCAACCTGAGCCCCGTTTGTTTCCCAAATGACACTCCAAAGGCCTCGTTGCCCTGGATGAAATTCCCGTTATTTTCCTTAAAAAATGGCCAAAGTGGAAAACATTCCATGAAAATCGTGGATTTTAACACCTTTTCCCAACTTTCCCCCTATTCCCCCCCCCGCCAAAGATGCTCCAAACGCCTCCGGAAAAGGAATTTACGGCCGGATTTGAACCCTGGGAAGCAACAATTCCCACCTGGAATGTGGGAACGGGTGAAAACAAACCCAGAACTCCTAAAAACCCCAAGGGGTGAAAAATCCCAGCGGGATTTTCCCGGAGGAGGAAAAAAAAAACCCTCGGGATCAACGTCCGTGGGTTTAATGAATAACCGGAAAACCTGGGCCAAAAATCCCATCAAATCCCACAAGGAAATCCAAGGAAACCGCAAAACTTCCCGAATTTCAGCTTCTCCCATCGAAAAGAGACCAAAAAAATCATCGGGACGTGGAAATAATTCCCTGAAATCCAAGGTTTTCCGCTTTTCCAAAGCCCCCTAAGGGAGGGTTTTCAGCTCCAAAGGGTTTTACCCCATAAAAACCGTAATTTGGGAAGATTCTGGGGATGCTTTCACTTCGTTCCCGAGAAAATCCTGCTCTGCCATCACCACGAATCCTTCCAAAACCGGGAGCTTTTCCCAAAAAAACAGCATTTTTCCCTCCAGAGTCACCATTTCCCCCCTCCCAAACCCAGGGTGTTTCCCCCTAAAACACAGGACTTTTCCCCAAAAAATACAGGATTCCTCCCCCCCAAAAACAGGATCTTTCCCTCAAACCTGAATTTTTGACTCCAAAACACCAACTTTCACCCCCAGATCCAGGATTTCCCCCCCCAAAATCCCAGGACTTCCCTCCCCTCGAGCTCCAGACGCTTCCTCGGATCCGGCGCTTCCCAATCCCAACCACCGGCAGCAAAACGCTTGGAATTCATTCATTTTCCCCCTCCCAAAGGCTCCAAACGCAACTTTTTCCCGCTTATTTTTCCTAAAATCCCCATTTTTCCCCTTAAAGCATCTCCAAAGGGAAATCCCGTTCCCTGTTCCCATCCCAGCTCCGGGAAGGGGGAACCGGCTTTAAATCCCAGGATTTTTTTGGCTTCTCAGATGGAATAAACCCCCCAAAAATCTTTGGAGGAGGGGGAAGGGACTCCCCCCCCAAAAAACTCGAGAATTGGGGAATTTGGGGTTTTGGCAGCTTCGGGATTGGGATTTTTAGGGGGAGAAATG
>JAWWES010000006.1:29915178-29989654 GCA_035583135.1 Lophotriccus pileatus | reverse complement strand
CGGCCGGGCAGCCCTGCAGCGCGCCCGGCCCTGCCGCCGCCGAGCGCCCGCCCCGCCCGGCCCCGGGGCGGGGACGCGCCAGCGCGCAGCGACCGGGCGGGAGGGAGGGAGCGGCGGGGGGCTCCGAGCCCCCCTCCAGCGGGGAAGGATCGGCCCCGAAAGCATCGCGGGGGCGGGCGGCTCTGACACCTAGTGCGCGGGGCCGGGCTTGCGCCCCGCCGCCAAACTTAAAAAAAAAAAAAAAAAATAAACAAAACGGGAGAAATGGAAAACAAAGCTTGGGGAACGCTCTCGGGGAGCAGCGCCCGAAGGTGAACAGGCGCACAGGGCGAGCCCGCTGCTGGGAGCGGGACGCGCATCCTCCGGGCTGGGGGAGCCGGGTGCGGCGGTCGCTGGGACCAGGGAACTCTGCTGACAAATCTTTGTATGAACACCAGACACGGTGGAAAACAGGCAAGCTGGAAGTGGGAAATATCCATCTTGCACTTAAAGAAAGGACTCGCCACCAGACCTGGCCTTGTTGTGCCCTCTCTTATAAAAACCCCAAAATCAGTGAACTTGCCCCACCTGCCTCTCCTGAGAGCACCATGTAGTTGCTTTCCAGATGACCCACTCAGAGAGATCTGACCACAAGTCCAGGCTGTTGCACCCCTTACCTCCACACGCATAGTGCACCCTCAGGAAGGGCTCCATCCTTCTGTGTTTGAATACCACAGATGCTCTAGAGCTCATCTACCTGCAGTATGCATGAAGAGCTCACACTGGCCTCAGAGGCACTTGGAACAAGCCTTTCCCAGGACAGATGGGTACTCAGGCTCTGCAGGAAACTCACAATTCCCCAAGTCCTTGCCTAGCTGTGCTTGCATGGTCCTACAGCCCATTACCCTCAGGTTTCTAAATGCAGTGTAAAGACCAGTGCCAGCTGCTGACCCTTTCCTGGGCAGAACAGATCCAGGGCCATTGATTTTTCAGACTGAACCAGTGCAGTGACCTTTGAGTTTAGAGTTCAGAGTCAGGGTCAAGAGTTCAGAGCCAACCACAGTTGAAAAATTTATTGTTCCTCTAAAAATGGAGTGGGCTTTCCACCATCCCCAGAGGCTGGGGTAAGAGTGTGGGCTCAAACACTTACATGACAAGCTGAGAAATCCCTGTGCTCCTTCATGCCCACGAGAGTTGTATGGGAACAGCTGCTGTGCTGCCAATTAATTTCCCTATGTCTGGCCCAGGGAGGAATCTCACAGGGCTGTCAGCACTTGGACAAATGAATCAAGGGATGATTTCCCATTGAAGACAAGATGCCAGCAAGTCCTGGGCTCTTGGAAACCTTTACTCCTGCTTTTGGAAGAGGGCAAGGGATCAGTGCTGTGTGCTGCAGCAGCCTGGTGACTGCACCTACAGAGATCCCTGGGGAAAAAGAGTGCAGAGAACTGAACACTCACTTGAGCTCACTTCAGCCTGGGACAGGCAGAAGCCAGGGGGGGAAGTCTTTAGCGTGGATATGCTCTCTAGTGTTTGATGCTCCAGGTTCTTGATGAAGTTTTATAATTATCTCTAGCAAAGGTTCAGCTGACAGCACTGAAGTCCCAAGTGCTGGAAATTATACAGCCACCAGAGAAGTCTCCTGGGAGTCTCTAGTCTCATGCCTGCTCCAAGCAGGGCAAGCTCAGATTTGAGAGCAGCAGCTCAGGGCTGTGTCTAGGTGTATTGCAAGTATCCTCAGGGACACAGATCCCACAGCCTCTCTGGAGCCCTGTCCCTGTGCTAAATTTGATTAAAGACACACATTCTTGCAGACTGCAGGCTTTCCACAGCCAGCAAAGCTCTGTGGATTTGTTGAAGGACTGAATTCCCGCGTGGGAGGGCTTGTGAGCATCTCTTGAGTGAATGGCATCCTCGGGGAGGTGTTCCCCCTCGTGCAGGCACGGCTGTTTGATGGAAAGCCTTCAGAGCCTGGGGAGCAAACCAGCTCCTCTCGGGTAGTCCTGGTGGGTTTGCATGGCAGTGCTGGGGCTGCTCACAGACGCCCTGGGCAATCCATACATTCCTCCCCTGGCTTCTCCCATCACACAGCATCTGTTCTCAGACACTACCGCAGCACCTGGAGACTGCTCTTAAATACTGGTGTTGAACCAAGGGACGAGTCTCCCTCTGCAGTTACTCGTGGGTCTCCTGCACCAGCGGCTTGTCACTGCTGCAGCACAGGAAACAGCAGCTCCTCTGCCACTGGTTTGCCCCAAACACACCTGTCTATTGCCCCAGGTGTGACTGGGAGCACATCCCACTTTATCAGGTGGCGCTCCAGCTAAAGTCACACAGGCAGTTTACGACACCTGTGGCATTTCACGATTCCATCTTCTTGTTATATTACAAAAATTAACTGTATCTTCTTTTTTTTTCCTGGGATCAGTGACCTTACATATCCTGCCGTTGCCATGGGCCTGCCAAACCACCGCCTCTTCCTGAGAGAGCCTTTCCGGACTGCTAATCCCAGGATGTCAAACCAAGCCCACCACCAGCACAAGGTACAGGAGATCCGCGAAGGATAGGGAGGGGATTAAACTCGTGTTTGTCCTACAAGTCCTGAACCGGTTTCCTCCCTTTCAAAATCAATAATTAGGAGCCCTGGAATAACCCGTTGAAGTTGTGTAACCGGTTTGCTCGTTGTCGCAGCCCCGTCCGTCCCCACCCGGTGGCATGACCGGGGCTGGCCCGCCTGCACCCGCCGGTCGCGGGCTGAGGTGTCCCCCGAGCCCGAGGGGACCCCACCAGGGCTGGGAGGAGGATGGCAGGGGACACGGCTATGCGACCTGAGCCACCTACAGGGACACTTCGAAGGACTCGTCCATTGTCGAGGCTTCGAGCAGCGCAGGCGGCGCAGCGGCAGGCGGAGAGGGAGCCTCGGTCCCGGTCCCGCCTCTCCCGGCGCAGGTTGGGCTGCGGGTGTGGATTTGTAAGGCTGGCCTGCCATCTCCTGGGAAGGCCGGGAAACGCGGCACGGAAAGCCCAAAGCCTTCAGAGGTGCCATCCCCTTCCTCAGCCTCTCCCCAGTTCGGTGTGTGTGCACAGAGGCGTGCGGAGCCGTGCGCTGCCCCAGCGCCCCCGGGAAACCTTCCCGCCTGCCAGGCACTGCCTTTGGCAGCCTCCGAACTCGAGAGGATGTTCTTGCCCTGCTTATGCAAAAGTAAGACGAAAAAGCATGTCAGTGTGTGCCAGCTAAGGAGCCCCCCCGGCAGCAGCAGCTGGGATGTCATGGGGTGCAGTGGGAAGAGAGTGTCCCTCACTTGGGAACACATCTGTGCATTGGTCTGCAGTGGGTCACATACTCCAAAAGAAAAGGTCCAAAAGAGTTCATCAGGGTAATTTAAGTTTGCCCCCAGTAGTTTCCAAAGCATCCCAAGGTTTTGGTAGGTTTCAGGAGTAGAAAATAGCTAATATTGTGCAAATATTTCATTAAGGCAACCTGGCCTGCAAGAGTCAGTTTCCACTGTCTAGTTTCACTATTAAAAAAACAAACAAACAAAAACAAACAACGAAAACAAAACCAAAACAAAAAAAAGCAAACAAAAAAGTGAACAAAACACTGTGAAATTACTGCACTATTTCCAGAAGAAAGTCCTCTTTGTTACTATAATATTCACAGTCTATACCAGAACCACCTGCAGTCCTTTATCTAACCTAAAGTGTAATGTTTGCAGAGAACATTGTACCTAAAACACTGATGGTACCAGCATGGCAAAGCTACAGTCTTCCCTAAAACTTTCCTGCAGCTCTTGTGCCAGACCACTGTGGGAAGAGAGGACAGCAACCTGCAAAGGTAACAATGAAAAGCACTCCAGCCCCAGGAGGCTGGTACACCCCTTCCCTTGCTGTCTGCACTCTGAAAGACAGGGATTCACAGCCACCATTGCCCACCTTGCTTCCACAGCAGTGGTTTTGGGGAAAATAGCCTGTGTATTGCTTGAGCTCAGGAGGCTCCTCCTGCCAGAGCAATAATAGAAGAGATTTTGTCCAGGTATGCAAATAGTTTTTATTGTGCTGGATGCAGGTGGGAATGCCACACATCACAGGGCATGGCTGTGAGAAGAAGTGAGCAGATGGCAGACTTTGCAGCTCTGCACAATAATTTGTAAAGCAAATTGGCCCTCAGGCAGGCATTCAGACAGGGAAAGGTAGGATCCAGCTCATAGTTAGGTGCTCCCGATTGCTTTAATGTCCTTCCACAAAACCCTACAGCAGCAACATTTTTTAGGGTCATGGTCCAGCAACTGGAAAGAGCAATAGAGCACACAACTGTGCAGCATGAGAGCATCCCAAAGCTCACTGCCTGTGAGCCCATGGTGGCTTGGGCCAGGAGTCCCTTTGTCCCTGCAGTTACCTGCACAGCCCCAGGGGGAGGAAGCACCAAGCAAGGTCAGCACCCCAAGCAGATGCTTTTTCTACCCAGTAAAACCCGATGATCAACATCGAAATGGCAAGGGCTAGGAAGGAAGTAAAACACTTCAGCAAGGGGAGGAAGGCAAATCTGCTGAAATTAAGGTCAGGAACCTGCTGGCATTTGCTGACATTTTATTCTGATGAGCTGGCAGAGCTCATTCTCATCAGGCACAAACTTATGTATGCATTTAATCATTTTAGAGGTGGGACTGGGAAGAGTTTCAGAGCTGTTTTTAAAAACACAGGCACATCTTTGGTATCCACTGGGGTGCAGACAGACTCCTAATGAACCCACTTTAAGACTCAGATTTTGTCTTCATAGACATTTTGACTCTTTGCACAATGATTTCCTTTCAATTTTAAATCATTCCTGGCTTTTTTAAGTTCTTCACAAACCCCAAGTCTTGAAATATTTTTGTTTCAAATAGACAAACACATGGTGCTTCTGAAACAAATACACTCCCTAGAGCAGAGCAGGTGCTGGATAAAATTAACCTTACTCCCTGCCAGCTTCACCAAATTCTGCAAGTCAGCCACGAGAGCCTGGAAGGTTTGGGGCACCCAGAGTCCCATTATCGTGAAAGGGAGCTGTAGGCAGTGGGAGTTCATCCCTAGAAACCTCCTGGGATTTACCCAGGAGCAGGAGCCCTCCCACAGCAGACTGGAGCAATGTCTACACCTCTTGAACATCTCAGCCACACGGGAGCCATCCCATACAATATTTGTCTTGCTCTAATCTCACTGGTCCATTAATAATAAACACCCCTATATGGTATTATGAGGAAAAACACACTGCATAAATATCAGTTTTGACCATTCTCTGCATAATGAGATGCATTAGTTGTCAGTGAGCTTATCAATAACTGTATTAACAGATGCTCTTTGTAAAAATCAGTACTTACCTTCTCAATACTCAGTATTTCCCATCCTCGCAGCACCAGCTTGCAGCCCTGGAGCTCAGCTTCTTCCCCAGCTCCCAGAACATTTCAGTTGTGTCTAACCACAACTGGAAAACATCTGCAAGCTGCTGAGGGCTGCACACAGGGCACAGCTTAACCACTTCTACCCACCAAAGACCTGCCATCTGCCCTGGCCAGGACAGACCACTTGACTGCAAATAGAGCAACATCCCCTTAAATCACCACTGCTCCAGATGCTCCCAATGAGTGAAGCAAGCTCCCCCATGCTGCCAGGCCACGGAGGGTTAAAGAGAAAAACGCATGTGGAAGAAGCCAAGTGTTTCCAGATATCTGGCAGGTTTCCCTGCCCATGAGAGGCTAGGGCAGCCTACAGCAGTGGGAATGGGAATTGCTGAGGGCAGATGCCCCAGAAAAGAAGAGCAAGGACCTGAAGTGAGAGGGCAATCCCAAAGGCTGGGAGGGAAGGCTGTATCAGCACACAGCCACTCCAGATGTGCAACACTACCAGGTGCTGGCTCTCCAAGCCCTGGGCCTGAAATTCATTCTTGGCTCATCATGACATTGTTCTGAAGGTGTAATCTCTACAAAGGGAAAGGTCTGAAAGTTTCTGTCTCTGAGTAGAGCAATTATACAGCTAGCCCTTCCGTCTCTGCAGGAAGTGCTCAGGGCACCAGGGACTCCAGACTGACCCTGTCCTTATGATCCCAGTCCAGAGGGCACAATGTTAGCCATGGCTTTTATGTTGCGGCAGATGCAAGAAGGAATGTGTCTTTTCTCAGTTTCTAAACCATGGAGCAAGAAGGGCATCTTCCTAATTTGTGTGGCAAGCAAGTAGACATATTCAAATGATATGTTAATTGCCACATCTAGCTGTCAGGCTTCTTGTAGCAATTCCCTGCTTGTGCCTGATAAATAAACACGCTACTTGGCATTCTTCATTTGGGAATGCAGCTTGTGATCTTCAGACATGTTTTTGCCAGTTCCCAAGTGCAGGACACCAAGCAGAGGAGGAGGCGTTATCCTGGGTGCTCTCCCCTGTGGACGACTGCAGTTAATTGGAACTACCTTTGATATGTTTGTAATTTGCCAGGGCTTATTTGCTGTAAAATCAGACACATGGCCCTTTCCTTTGATTGCCTTGTAAACTGCCAGGATGATTAATTCTGACACAAGCCTGCTTTTATCCAGGGATTGACATATGGTAATTTGTGAGGGTGGTGAGATGAGGGCTGGGACACCCCAGTCCTGCCCACTGGGCTGGAGGACCATCCCTCCTGCTGAGTCTGAGTGGTTGGTGCTCACCTGTGATAAACATGAGAGCGTGCACACCTTGCCCTGGCCCAGGAGACGTGAAAACCCTGCAGGTGCACAAAACAAAGCCATGCCTGAGTGCTACAGGCTGGTGCCTGCTGACAGGAGGCAGCATTCCCAGAAACACTCCCTGTGCCCAGCCCTGCGGGGGCAAAGTCCACAGCAAACACCTCCCTCCGCATCCCAGTGCACGTTTGGGGACATGTGCCAATCCCTACTCACATTTGGAAAACCTCTCCCAGCTCTGCCTTTCTCCCACAGCCCTTCCCATAGCCTGCTGATAGGCACTGGCCTGCAAAGGCAATATTTCACCCTCTCTTTCACATATTTCACATGCTAGCTCTGTAGCTCTGATATAATCTCCTAAGGGACCTCTCATATCTGGGCAATGAACATTTCTGTGCTTGCAGCTCAACTTTCTTGCCTGGAGATATATTTGTATGAAAAAATAATCTATGTCAGCCTCCAAATCCCAGTGACTGTAAATGCCAGGGGAGAATTAAAGGCAGCACAGTTAATAGTCCTAGCTTCCATTCACTATGGAATTTACGCAATTTCACTGTCTCTGGAACGGGTGAAAGGAGGGACAACAGCTCAGGTGGGTGCCTGGGGTCTCAACTGCTTGCTGCTGCCAGGACAGAGGGACAGAAGGACGTGTGGGAAGAGATGTGGAAATGTGCTGGGCATGCCAATGGGGTGAGGGGTAAGGGGAAGTGGGGATTTACCTGCAAGGCTGTGGGATGGGGACAGGGGTGTGACTAAGCCTCGCAGGAGGAGCTGGAAGTTGGGATCCAGTGGGAACAATTTTCACAGCCTCGGCCAGAGATAGCATCCAGGGAAGGTCATCTGTCCAACGATATGGGGACAACGGATTTGCTCTGGGCTGTGAGCAAGTGCCTCAGGTTTCAGAGGACCTGGCACGTGGGAACATGCCTTCATTCCTTAGGCATTCATGATCTGCTTCCCTCGAGGAGGATTTGGTGCTGGTGAAAGCACAGAGAGGTCAATGGGTTGGACAACTTGCCAGTGGGAGTGATTAGCAGGAAGAAAGCTCTTGAAATTTTCCCCTCTCTTGCCTTATTTATGTTTCAAGGACCAGGTTATTTTGGAAACATACATGGAAAAATGCCCACAGAGGAAAGAAGGGAAGGAGGGTGAGAGAGTGTGTGCAGGTGCTCAGGGGAGGGAGCAGATATGCAGCAGAGCCCTGGGGTCCCCATTTAATTTTCCTTTTCTGCTCCTTTTGGGGCCTGATTAGGCATCAGCTGAATTCTGCTGTAGCCAGCTCAGCCCCCTTCCAGCACTAGTGGAGAAATTATAGAGGACTTTGTTCCCAAACAAGTGCAAATGCGTAGTTTGAGCAACTGTAATTTAAACTCAAATCCTTCTTGTGCTAACAGTGATGGATGTCTCTTTCATACTGCTTTGAGAGCCCTTGGATCCTGCATGGCAGATGCCTCCCTGATTTATGGCTTGTCTCTTCATGGGAGAGGAAACAAACAGCCCAATCCTAATTGCCACACTCTTATTAGGACACTTTCCTATATTGCTTCCATCTTATTACCAGGGCTCCCTGCTCCACCTTTGTGCGGCTGGCTTGTGCGTTGTGGGTAACTTTGGCATGGATTCAAATCATCTCCGTTGCACTCATTTTTCTGGGAAACAAGTTCACGTGCACCGTAGATGGATGACGTGATAGAAATTGCATTTTTCCCTGAGTGGCTCAGTCGTTGAGGGGGTCAAGATGTGGGGATGGGGATGATGGGGAGTTAAAAAAAGCCGATGCCAGCGGAATCGGGCAGAAAGAACGGAGGGATGGATGGGGCCACATGAGGCTCTAAAAATAAATGTTCTAGCTAAAGAGAATCTTGCTGGTTCAACTCTTTCCCATTCTTTTGTGTGTGAGAATGGTTAATTCTCCTTGGGAGCCCATTCAATCAGCAGATGTTGCTTTTCTTTCTGCGACTAGCCTGAAATCAATGGAAAATAATCCTGTCCTTTAGCAAATATGGGAGCGCAAATTTCCAACTCAAGGCGCTCCAGCAGCCCGAACACACGCCGAAATTACCGCCCGCAGGAAAAGCGCACACAGGTGAGGTTATGCTTTTAAAATGCCATCGTCCAAGTTTATGTGAGGATGGAGAAAAACGCCTGTGTGCACCTGCAGACCTGGAGGTGGCTTGGCCTCGCTGGCAAAAGCACAGGCGCATCCTGGAAAGACTCCACTGAGGCCAAAGCGCTGCTCAAGCCAGGAGCACAGGTGAAGGAGAAGCCATGTGATGTTAGATCAGCCCAGGGAAGGGGAGCAGTATGAAAAGCCTCCACCCCTGTGCTTTCTGTTTGGCATAGTCTGGAAAGTTCAGCCCAGTGCTCCCCATCGTGTGTGCTCGGCTCATCCTGGCCGAGTGACAAACACTGCCAGCAGGGATGCTCCCAGCAGAAATGCCAAGCCCTGACCCCACAGACCCCAGCAGTGCCATCAGCTGAAGGTATCTGGTTCATGTTGGCATCTTAAAGTGAGCTTGTCATCTACGTTTTAAGTCACATAATGTCTCTTTTCTCGATAACTTTTAAAATCAGACTGTGAGGCCGCCCGGACTCAAATGCCAGGAAAGCCAATGTATTTCACATCTGTACTGTTACCTTTACCAGCCAAAATCATAATCTCATCAAAGAGCAAAATCAGAATTATCTGATCAGATAATCGGATTATCAGAGCCTCCATAAAAAGTCAGAGGATGGAGATGAATTTTCTCCCAAGTGCCCACATTAAACCACTGAATCCCAGTAAATATGTCTTTATTTCCTGAGATGAAGTTTTGAGGTTTGCTATTCCCAGGGATAGCCCAGTCCAGCCCTTCGCTAGCACCTTTCTGGCCCTTCAGTCAACATGCCTAGCTGGAGCATGCTCTGGTGCCACCTCTTCTCTCCTGCTTCTCATGTGATGTGGGAAATATACTTATTTCTAATCACCCTCCCATCTCCTGCCTGTACTCAGCAGCCTGAGGGCATTCCCTGCCACATGGAGAGCTGTGTGACTGCCCTCTGTGGAGCCCAGGCTTCAAGCCATCACCAGTCTCATCTTTCCACTTGTTCAGGAGATAATTTTCCCAACAAGTAATCCTTTGGGTCACAAAACAAGTACTTTTGTTTCAACTTATTTGCAGTCAACGCTGTTTCATATTTCAAAGTCACTCTTTGTGTCGGGGAAGAGAGGAGGGAATAGCCCAGGAGAGCTTTTTGGAAGGTGGTGTCTCTATTCTTCCTCTCAGACACATGAAAATGGAAATCCTTTCCAAATGACATTGGATCATTTAATCCAGCAATATATTTTCATGGCAAATTTTTTACTGGTCCCTGAAACCATTGCCCTGCCTCAGTGCAGCACTGGATAGCTCTCTGCTCTCAGAATCAGTATCTCTGCCAGCTGATACCTCAGTGGAACAGGGAGGGTGCCGGCGTGGGGGGGACACTGCCATTGTTCATGGCAGGTGTCACCTGAGCAGATGGGGCTGGCCCTGCTTGTCACTGGGATGCTGACTCCAGCACTGAAGAACTTTTCCTCTCCCTTGCCCAGATCCCAAGATTGTTTCATGGAGCAAAGGGCTCTGCCAGGTTCTGCCACGCTGCCGGACAGCAATGACCCAGTCCCTCCGGCACCGGGGGGAGCTGGGGACAATCCCCGCAGATGCAGAGATATGAAACCCATTAATCATCTCCCGGCACTGTGCCGTTGCATGAAATTGGATTTAGCGCCATTACTGAGCGGCTTCTGAGCAGCTCCTTGACTCCTGCTGAAACCACTTTGAAAAGCTGATTAACAGACTGCGTCCAGAGTATTTAATTAACCTAATGAACCCTGACGATATAATTAGAGCCCATTTAATTCCTAGTCCCCCCCTGTGCATGCAGGTGAAACAGCTCATGGTGCCACAACGGCCAGCAGCCTCTCTGTAGTGGGTCTAAGGGGCCTGGCCCTGGGCCTGCTGCCTCTCTTGCAGCCCAGGACATGGGAAATGAGTTGGGTCTTTTTGCCCACTGCACTTATAAAGCTCCGCAGAGGATTGGAGGCAGCAGACTGACAACTTGCATTGGAGCAATTCACTGGTCCTCACACTCCGGGGGCTGGAGTGGCTGCTGCTTCTGCAAAGGACCCCAGATCCCAACTCTGGGCATTTCTTCTCACAGAAAAAGAAAACAAATTAAAGGCTCAGGAATTCTGGCAGAGTCTGTGACATCCTGCTGTGCTGCCCTTGATGTTACAGGCACTAGGGCCCTTAGGGAGAAGGGAGGAGATGGACAGGGTGAGTTGTGTGCAATCCTGCCCCCGATGGCAGCAGCTGGCTGGATCGGTGCTGCAGCCCAGCCTTTCTCTGCAATTGCTCAAGATATTAGTAAGGAAACAGTTGAAGCAGAGATTTTTTTTTTCTGTTATGAAGAGATCTCTGTGTTAAAGAAAGTTACCTGGGACCCAGCCATAGTGGAGCACAGTCTGCTCTTCTGCCTCTTTCAGCACAGCTGGGAGGGGGGAACTGCCAAGCACCTCTGCACAGGTCTGGGGTGCCTACAGAGAATGTAAATCCTCCAGAATTTGGGGCTTCCTGGTTCTGACAGAGTTTCTCTCTGTGCAAAGATGGATTGTCACTTGGCCAGAAATGCTGGGCTTGAAGCAGGGAATCATCAGGAAAGTGACTTTGGCCGCAGCTCCACATATCGTAATAATCCCTTCTGGCCCCAAAGCTTACGAATCTATAAAACAGAAAATTACTAAAATAGCTGTGCCATTTTCCTGTAACATAACAATCATTTAGAATGTATTTTAATAGGCAGAATATAAAAGAGAAATATCCCCCGTAAACAGAAAATTCAAAAAGCATCAATTCCAACACTTGCAGCAGGCCAAGCTGCTTTTTGTGATGGAGGTGCTGTTCTCAGGAAAATGAGAAACAGCCCCCTCTGCCTCATTCCCTCACCTCAGTAACATCCACCTTTTCACTAACACCTACACCTTACAACCTGCTCCACAGCCCCAGGAAGTCACGGTACAATCAGGGGAATAATGTCAGATAGCAGACCAAGGGAAAGCTGCCTTTCTTCACTGGAAGTCAGTTATTTCCGTTGTGTCCAATTTCTAGAGTCCAGAAGACTTGTAGTCTTCTTGGTGCAAGAACTCAGTGTAGGAATTAAAGGGGCCAATTTAAGGACAATTTTGATGAGGGGGTAGCCTCATCCTACCTTTGCTTTGTTTTGTTTACAATTGCAAGATAAAAGGTACTGAAAAAAGTGAAAAGTAAAGAAAATGAGGACATAAATAAGACTTTCTTTCCATTTTGAACATGTAATAATCTATATTGTGCCTCAACTTGCAGATAAGCAAATGACATACTTCAAATCCACTCAGATGGAGTTATTTAGTATTCCTCCAACATGGAGAGAAATGGAAATGAAGTCTAATAAGGCTCCTGAAGTCTTTCTTTACTGCCCTCGGAGACAACCAACAGGCATTTAATTTCCTGCAACCCAAGAGCATAAACTTCTCTCAGACACTTTATAAAACCCATCAGGCATCTTTCCCGAAGATTAAATAAGGAGGACAACACTTTTAACCAGCTGAATAGGGGCTGCATGTGTACAGTGACTGGCCAGCACTGTGCTGTGCCTCTGCCTGCTCCAGTTCCTGCCCTGCTCTCCTGCATGGCTCTGCCCTCACTGCCAGTGGAGAAGAAATGAGGCTTGGATGGCATCAGCCACCCCAGAGCAGTGGCAGGGCCCTGTGCCTTACCTGGCTTTGGCAGCACAGCTGCAGGGATTCCTTTGCCACTTGAACACTCCCTTTTGCACAGGTGGGAGCTCCCTGAGCATCACTCCTGGTGCCTGGGACAGATGGGAAAACATGCAGAGATCACTATTCTTCTTTGGGAGGATAAACCCTCTCTGGTCTGCACTCTTCAAACACTTTGCTGTGGGGAATACATCCTTAGAAGTACAGGAAAGATTCCCGTGTGTGCCAGTTCCTGGAACATGGGGAACAGCATTTTCAGGGAGCATTGCAGGTGGACAGGGACGCATCCTCTGTGCGTATGGACAGCTAATTTTTGTGCAGGAGGCAGGATTTCTGTATCAGACACAGAAGCTGGAAGGAGCCCAAAAACTGCAGCTGTGCTGAGCAAATTGGATCCTTCCATTAGAAAGCGAACAGGAGGAATCTGTGAACAAGAGCAGCTTGACGCTAGCTATTTTTCATCTGAAGAGAGATTCAACAAGGCAAACCCACTTCCCACTGTTACCTTGGCCACAAGATGACGGAGATGACAGTTTGATATTCACTCCCATCATATCTCCTGCTATCAATGCAAACAGTCAGCCTTCTCCTACCCCTGCCTGCCTCTCTGGCTGATGCAGTTCTACTGGGAACACAGAGACCACACAGGCCCCATGTGTCTGGAGAGCAGAGGCTGAGACACAAATCAAGGCAGGATATGTCAGTGACAGGAGCCCTCCACAACCTCGTGCACTACTTGAAAACCCCTGCCAGTGGGGATGGGTGGCTGCAGGGGGTGGCAAAAGCCAGGTCTCCTGCCTGCTTTTGTGCTGCAGGAGGGGAATGTATGGGACCCACCTGGTTGTATATTACCAGGATGCACCCTGGGGTGCTCTCCGCATGTGCCAGTGAGGATTGGAGCAGGGAGCAGAAGGGCACATGCTATCCTGGCTGCTGGGCTGCAGGGCTGGGCCTGTGAAAGATCATGGCTTTCCTTGGGAGAGAGGTGACCTGCAGCCCCAGAGGGAATTAGTTACTGGCACAGTGAGTTTTCATTCCACTTCCAGCCCTTTTGCCAGGGCAAATCCTAAGCCCTTTCTTTGTTGGCAGTGTGAAATGGGAGTCAGGCTTTCCTGCAAGATGCACATCACTGTGCTTGGTTAAAGCCCCAGCCAGCCATCAGAACTCAGGGCATAATCTCTGACTGTGAAGGGGCTGCAGCTTGCACGGGAGGTGTGCTGCCTGTGGCCATTAGCCCCTCATTAGGGACGGCAGCATTCCCAGCCTCCAATAGCAATGGATGTGAGCCCACCTGCGGATGTGCCCGGGGCTCCTGGAGCAGAGTCATGTCTGTTACAGCACACTTGGTAAGGGGAGTCTAAGTTAAATGTCAGATTTTATGTGGCATTTTATCTCTAAGTGGGGTGAATGACCCTTCTGTGTGCGGTTGGCACATGTTCCCCAGCCCCACGGAGGAAGGCGCAGGTGGCTGAGGGAGGAAGAACCTGGCCACACTATCATTTTTGGCAGGAGCAACCTTCATTCTTCGCTGAATCTTTGCTAGCCTTGAGTGATTGTTAAGCTTGTCAAGATTGATTTACAGCTATGTCAACAAGTGGGAGCCAAGCTGCTGCTCCACCCCACAGGGAAGAAGAGGAGGAATATCAGGAATAGCTCTCAAGGCAGAATACAAACTGGAAGGCTTGAAGAGGAAAACATAGCCACTCACTCAAGCTGCAGGCTTGCCTTGTTGGGGTCTGTGTAGTTGCTCTGCAATTCCCAGGATCTGACATCGCCCCTGGACTTTCCTGTCGCCATTCAAATGTGGCTGAGTCTGTTTGGCAGGGCTGAAATTCAGACTGCAGTTCACAGGGGTGCAATATCTTCAGCTTGTTTCTGCAGCATGAAAAGAGGAAACCTGCTTGTCTCACCAAAGATATCACAGTCCTTGCTCTAAAGGGAACGCTTTGCGCCTCGAACACCAGAATCACCAGCGTTTGCTCTCCAGCCGCTGGCTCACAACAGGGCTACAACCAGCACTGACCATCTTGGTTGCCTTTGGTTTCTCCATGTCTGTCTTGAACTGCAGGCAGGGACCCAAACTGGCTCTATTTCAAGTGCAAACTGGCCAGCACCAAGCAAAGGAGGGTTGGTGAGTCCCCTTCATCTCCTGGTCTCACTCCTGAAGTAGCTCAGGATGTGGCTGCCTTGTCCTGCCATGTGTATGTAGACTGGCATGGCTGTGGGCCTTTTTCTGAGGAGAACAAGAATCCACCTCCTCCTGAAGATGACAGAGAGCTGGACACCAACCAGAGGGTCACCCACCGTGGAGCAAATGGTCTGGCTTGCAGTGGATGGAGCTGGATCAACACAAAAGCAGATAACTGAGCTTCTGTGTCACCCCAATCAAATCAAACACCCTGCCCCTTGGAAAGCACTGAAAGGTTCAGCAGTCAAAGGCAAGGGAAGAAACGATTCACTTCTGTTTAACATCACAAGTCAGTGCCTGCAGAGCCCTTCTGCTCCGCTGGAAATGGCTCAGAGCCCTTCAGCGCCAGGCGCTGATTCCTCGTCGCAACGGGCCCTGCCTCTCCTGTTGCCTTCTGCCTGCGAGCAGAGATCTGCAGAAATTCCTGCTTCCCAATCTGTGCTTTAATGCTTTTGTGAGGTCAGGGTGGAGAAAGACACATTGTCACACCCTGGAGATCTTTGGAAGCAGTGATGAGGATTCGTGGCATTTTACTTCTGCTTTATGACTGGAGAAATCTGGACAGACAGGAGTTATATGGTGGAGCGAAATACCGCTGCCACCACAGAGCTGCATGTGGCTGCTGTTTATTTCCCAATGAAGAGAATTACTGTAATCAGTGACAAATATGTAATTGCCAATAAAAAGCAGCAGTGGAAGCAACTGCATACAGGAGCAACGCATCTCATTGCCGAAAAATGCACCCATGAGAACAGCCATTCTCCCTTACTTACCTTCAACTGGTGAACAAAATTGCCACACATTTGTTCTGTGAGGTCTCAGGCCAAACTGGGTCATCTTACCATCCAAATGGCCTGGGGAACAAGTCATGACAATCTGAGGCAATAGAAAAGTTCTTTCTGTATTTCCCATTAAAATTTCAGCGTGATAAGCGAGTTCTGCTCCTCATTAGGGGATATTCACACGTGAGTAAGCTGTGGTTGATTAAATGTATCATTTAAATGTAAATGTAAGTGTGGCTGATTTAAACGTATCATCCACACAATATAACCCACTGGTATAAAAATTACCTTAATGAGAAATCCTCAGAAGGTTTGGAGCCCCTGTTCTCACAGCTCTGCAGAAGGAACTCTTACAGCTGGGCATGGATGTCTGCTAGGGAAACTCCTAGAAAGGTTTGGGTTGGAAGGGACCTTTAAAAGCCACCTAGTCCAATCCCCCTGGAATGAGCAGGGACATCTGCAACCTCTGCAACATCTGCACTGTCCACCCCGATCTTGGATGTTTCCAGGATGGGGCGTCCACCACATCTCTGGGGGAGATGATTGCTGAAGTCAGGGGAGGTCTTAAGGTGCATGCAGAGCTTTCCTGCGGAGGAGTACCGCTGCCATGCCCCTCTTTTACACATGAAAGGGCTGCTAAGTAACCCGATTCCCAGAGCTTGACAAGCAGCATGTGCCACGGTTGCTCTGCAAGGGCTGTATCTAAGCAGGAATTCCCCGTTCGTCTCCCTTCCTTCAGCATTCTACTCCTCCTGCTGCTAACACAGCTTATTGCCGTCATTATTTTTATTGCTGTTATTATTACATAGCAGTTTTTAATTGCCTGCTAAATTTGCGATATCTTGGGGAAAAAAAAACAATGGAGGACCTGTAATTTGAATTGCTAAAGAGAGCAAGAGCAGACAGGGAAGTAGTATTGGAGAGTTGATGAGGACATCCTTAGCCTTAATTATTTCAAATCAACTAATTTTGTAGAGTAAGTTTATGAATCATATGAAATGTAAATTGATTCATAAATAATTTCCTTTCATTTTCTGCTTTTTGGAGAATTTAAATCTATATTAACATAACCTCTATGAACCAGTTACTAAGAGAGAGGAGAAAATTAGAATGGGCCAAGTGTGGAGATTGATATTTTAATATGCTCGAGCCCACGGGCTGTGTGGTGTTTGGAATTGGGACACATCAGTGTGGGGCTGCTCCCAGCCCCTCCATCCCCTGCCACCGCCTCCTACTACACTCCTGGAATGGGAAACGGAGGGCTCAAGGGAGAGCCAGGTGTGCACAGCTAGAGGGCATGGTCCAAGCTTGTTCCTGCTGTTCATCAAAAATAAAAGCAACGCCAGGACTAGTAGAAAAGTTAATATCATCCATTACAGAGGTGGAGATCTGATGCCAGTCCCCTCCAGGCAGTCTCCAACTTGCTGTTTGCATGTGTTCTCCTTCCAGTGCCTTTCATTTTTGTGAGGTTCTCCTCATCATTTGCTCACTTGAAATTATCCTTCAGTGCCCATTTTCTGCTACACAAAAATGTACATAAAGGCAATGTGTGAATCAATTTTTTTGTTCTGGAAAACAAAGAGTGTCACTGTAAGTTTAGGTACAGAAATTTTAAAATCCTGTTGCCCTCTACTGCTGGATGTCCTGAGACAGTTGGTGACGCAAAGTGACACCGTGTCCCCCAGGTACGAGCTCTCCACCGTGCCAGGCTGCACAGGGATGTGCAATCCTCTGAAGCACTGCATGAACATAATATCAGCATTTCTCACTCCTGCTTTTAAAGAGAAGTCTTTCCTTCAGGAAATAAGCAAATACAGGGATCACCAGCTACGAGAAAAAAAGCAATCATGTTTGCTTGTCTGCAAGAATGTAAGCAAAATCGCTTTCTTGCTCTTTTTCTTTGTACCAAGTCTGTACTGTAGCTGTTTCCCTTGCTGTGCATCCGGGGGCTGAGGAGGGACATGGATGGTGGTTTAGGGGCACTGTGTTCATGCCCTTCTCCAGAGCAAGCCAATGTCAAGCTGTGCTGCAGCAATGGTCCGGGCTGACCCTGCTTGCAAGTCCCTTTGGGACGTGACAAATGCCACCCTTCAGAGACTGCTCTTTTTTGGGGGTGGGACGGTAACCAAATGTAAAAAGCACGAGAGAGTTGGCTGGGATGGGAACAGTTCATCACCATTTCCACTTGTCCTGGACATTGTCCTCCTTGACTCAGCTGTACTAATGTGGGCTGGGCAGCTGGGGCACCTGCCCTGCTGCCAGCGCTGGCACAGGTCGATGCGCAGAGCTCAGCAGGGATGCTGGCAGCTGCTGGGCAAGACACTGCTAACCCTTTGCTTGGCTACTGTGGCATCTGGCAATGGGCATGGGGAGATGACCCATCCCTGGAAGTGTTCAGGGCCAGGCTGAATGCAGCCTTGAGCTGCCTGGCCTAGGGGAAGGTGTGCCTCCCCATGGCAGAGGATTAGAAATATATGATATTTAGTGTGCCTTGCAACCCAAACCATTCTGTAGTTTCTGTGAGTTTTGTGAAGGCATTAGCAAAGTTGTTCCCAGCCCAGGCAGGTGTTGGCAGAGCAAAACCCAGTCCAACCATTAACATTTCATGGTGACATTTTCTGTTTGCATCCCCAGCTGTAGTCTTGCTCCTGTTCCCAACAGTCAGGGATTATTATTCCCTTGTAAAAGTGCCAAGAAAAGGGAATGTACGTGCCCCATGCAGGAAACGCAGTTTGTATGAAACATCTGTACAGACCCATTATTGCTGGTGTATTAAATGTGCTGATTAAAAGAGCAGGTCGTGGAAATGTTAATCCAATAGAACAAAAATCAATAGTGGAATTCGGTTCAGGAGGGAGGGATTTTGTGGCTCCTTCTTGCAAGTGCAAACACACATTATGTTATCAGCAGTACAGTAAATCAGCATTTCTGAGACCAGCTGCCCAATTACCAAGACAGCTAGATGACAGGAACTGTAAATTGGATGTATGCAAATACATAAGAGAGTAAACAGAGAGTAAACAACTCCAAGAATTACTGAGGAATCTCTGGACTGAGTATCTGCCCAGGCAGATAGCCAGGTGTACAACCTCAAGGAGCGTGGAGCAGAAAATATGTCTGCATGCTTTGGGTGCTCATGACCATCTCAGGGCCCTGCCAGGCCACATCAGGTACCTTCAAACTCCCTGTAATGTTCAAAGACTCATGGCTGTGGTTGGGAGGAGAGCTAGACGCCAGACAGTGCTTGGGCTGTCCACAAAACACATCTCCTCCAGAAGAGAAGAGATTTAAACTAGATACAAACTACAATAAATCCTCCACTGTGAGGGTGGTTAGGCACTGGAAAAATCTGTCCAGAGAAACCCTGGATGTCCCATCCCAGGACATGTTCAAGGCCAGGCTGGACAGGGCTTGGAGCAACCTGGTCTAGTGGAAGGTGTCCCTGCCTGTGGCAGCAGGGTTGGAACTAGATGAGTTTTAACATTCCTTCCAACCCAAGCCTTTCTATGATTGTATTTTTCTATATGCTGGTTTACATCTCCTTCAGGGTCCTTTGGTGTTATGAACCTCTGTGTGTCTACAAAGATAGGAGCCAGGAGCTGTTAAGATGTGGCTAACTCTATGCTGCTGGTCTTAAGGGTGATGTGACCATCTTGTATTTCCATGTGTTTGCTCTGAACTGTGTCTTTTCTGAGCACACAATGTGCTAAGAAATTATATCGTTCTGTCTTTTCAACAACTCAAGAAAAAAATAAAAATTAACTTCATTATTTGCTTTCCTCCTTGCAGAATTTCTTCCCTCTATTGTACTTACAGAGATAAGGTAAAGCTGTGATTCAGAGGGAAGCTGAATATTTAGAATTGACAATGATGGGAGAAGTCAAATGATGTGCTGGTGCCCACAGCAGAGACAAGGAAAGCCATTATTTCGGTGTGTTTGTAGGGAATACACCCATGCCAGAGCACATGGTGAAAGACTGCCTGAAGAACAGTGTCTCCTATGCCTTTTTAAAGGACTACTGCTCAGCTTCTTTCTGTAGTTTTTTTCCCCCTTATATGTATTGTCTTCACTCACAGGTTTTCCTCCTGCTCCATGCAGTTCTTGCTTTCTCCCAGGGTCTGTCCATCCATCACTCCCTGCTCAGGGTAGCCCTTACATGCTCACATGCAGATTTGGGCTGGAGGGATTTGTGTATGTTTTCTCATTTGAGCATCTCCATAACTCTGAGTGAGGGTGTTTTCCTGGCTCATCCACAGAGGATACTGACAATTTGTGGGTGACCAGACTCTGAGTGGAGCTTAGCCCACCAGGTCTGGGTAATCTAGTCAGTCAGCTGCTGTTAAAAGCAAAGTGCTCGTTGCATTTTCTGCTTAAAATTTGATGGTTTTTCAGTGCTGGACATTGTGGTGTTTTTATCATCTTCTGCAAAGACCTGTTTAATATCATACATTGTCTCCATGGACAGGTGCTTAAATATTATAGTCAGATTTCTTCTTTACCCAGCCCTTTAATAAGCTAAACAGCTTGAGCTCCTTAAATCACTCTTTAGTGTAAAGGCAGTTGAAGAGCGAATTACCTTGGAGGCAGGATGTGGGACAAAAAAAAATTCAAACACAGCTTGGCAGAAGTGACTTTTATCCTGGCTTCCTATGGAAAACAGCACCGATATACCCACACTGCCTGTCTGTCAGTCCCACCCTACCCTGTCCTCCTCATCTCAACCTATTGCAACCCTGTTTGTCAGAGGGACAGAGTGCCAGAGAAAGCCATGCTGGAAACCTCCTGGCTGCAGAGACCTGGCAGTTGTAACCCCCCAGTGTAGCAGGGGGGACCTCGTGCCCCAGTGACTGTGGTTATCCATGGGTTCATTGTCTGCCCCTCACAGTACTGAGAGCCCAAGGGCATCCTGCTGAGAGAGGCATGGATTGACTGACTGCAGCTAGGCTGAGGTTGGCACACCGTGGAGTGTGACTAACTGCTGGCCCAGCTCCAGCGAGCTCCTTGGTAGAAAGATGAAGCCTCCTCAGATTCTCCCGGGGATCCCAACTGGTATGAGAGATTGACTCCGGGATGAATATCTCCCCAACTGCACTTCACTGCACCGACTGGTGTTTCAGTCACACTGGAAGGACCCCTGCTTTCCCTGCTGCCTTGGCCCAAGACCAGGTTTGCCTGCTCCAGCCCTACCAACATCAGGGGTGGGTGTGGACACACCAATATCCAGTGTCTGTGGTGCAGTGTCATCTCAGTGTGGTCTCTGGCCTGTCACTGGGTGAGGAAAGCTTTGGGAGGAACCTCCCTGCTGCTGTTTCCTGTGGGCTGCCTGGCCAGCAGCAGATGAGGAGGTGAGAGGGAACATCTTGACTCAGACTTCCTGCTCTCCCAGAGGGACACTGTCCTGCCTGACACGGCACGCGTGCGGCTGCAGCCGGAGAGAGCCTCGCTGCCGGTAATCCGTCCCTCCCTGCAGGATGTATCTCAGCTTAGCCTGGCATTGTGACACTGCAAAAGCCTCCTGCCAAAGCCAGCTTGTGCTAGAGCTGAGAGTGGGTTAAAAATAACCTTGCATCCATGGGACTGAGGCAGGAAACTGCTCCTGGGCAAAGCATGGCTGTGCTTCCAAGGGATCACAAGGGAGAATGTGTGTGCCAGAGGCCAGGCCAAGCTTTGGAAAGGTTACTTGGATTTGCCATGTTGGTCTCTGGGCCAAGATTTCATCCCAAGAGCCAGGGCTGGCAGGCTCTGTCCTGCCGTGTGAAATGGGTGTTTGTCCAGCAGATAGCGTGGGCATGGCTGCCCCAGCTTCCCAGGTGGCTCATGCAAGCAGACCCAGCACGAGGGTCAAGGGCAGGACACTGCTTCTGTTCCCACAGCTTGGCCTCAGTATGAACTTGTGTCTGTTTTAACTTTGACTATCCAAATCTATTCTAATTATCAGCACATCACAGTGGGTACTCAGCACAAGCTGCTGTGGCTGGAGAATATGATCCGTTGTTGCTGCTTGGGACATGGGGGTGATGCAGGACAAGGCAATGGGTCCCACAGTGCCTGGGGGAAAGGACAGCTCTTAGTAGAGCTTGATCTCAGCAGGGCAAGCAATGCTGCACTTCCACCCCACTGCTGGAAATGTAAATATTTCATTATGCAGTTCTTATAATTTAGTCTCAAGCTAGCCAAGTGTATTATGAGTTGTACCAGCACTGGCAAAGGGAAAGGCATCTTCTACTCGTGTCCTCAGGGATGAGACTCCCCTTAATAGGCAGGGACATCTTGCTGCCTGGTGACTTCTCGAAGGACAGAGCCATTGGCCATCAGGCTTGGGACTAGCACAGGGACCTATGAGAACTGCTGGCAGTGACCAGGGGATGGCCATGATGTGGGAACAGACAGAGAGAGCAGTTCTGGGGGCAGTAGGGTCTCACCATCCCCCTTCCAGATGGGAGGAAAGCAAAGACCCAGTCAGAGCTACAAAAGCCATCAGAACACTCGAAAGCCATGCTGCAGTGCCCAGAGGATGCTCCCTGGGGAGCTCATTGTCCTCCTCATCAACCTCTGAACCCCAAACAGAGCTCTTGGGCTGGTGATTGCACATGCTACCTATCAAAAATTGGAGGGCACTGAGAACCTCTGTGCGTGTGATCCCCATGCTTCTCCTCTTCCCTTCCTGCAGGAAAAAAGCATTGGAAGCAGGGGTGGTATCTCACACAGGAATGTTGCTGTTCAGAATAGGCTGCTCTAGGGCATGGTTTCTGTGCCTGTCCCTCTGGTGCCTGGCTGCCAGGTCTCTCCATCATTTCATGAGCAGCAGGGAGGTGGTGACACTCCCTGCAACACCACAGTGCCCCTCAGACTTGGAGCATCACCCCAAAATCTGTTTTGGGGGCTATCCGCCTTGGATTATTTTCATCCAGGCTTGATAATGCAATTAATTCCAATCGCTGATTCATGATGTCTGCTTTCTGAACCGTAAGTGCTTTAATATTTCATTTTATGTTGCTTTCAGTGTTGCACAGTTTATTCTGCAAACAAGAGGTTGGGACAGTCATTACTTTGTGAAATCAGAAATGCATGCATCAGTAACTATGGCAACTCTGAGAGAACAGCAGCTTCTAGTAAAACCAAGAGTTAAGCTTACATGAAAATGCTGAAGTAGGAGAGATCCTATCTGCTGAGGGCTTAGCATACACTAATAAAAGAAAGGAAAGTTCTAAAATACTCAAGTGAACTGGACCCACCCTAACTCCAGACCAGAGGATTTCCTGTAACCTGGCCATGCTGGTGCATCCCTATAAAAGAACAAGCCTGCTCGGGTCCAAAAACCAGATGCAGGTAACTATTGGGCCCATTAGCCTTATCCAAAGACTTCCTGTGATTTCCCTGGACCCCTCCACCAGCTCAGGGGGTCTGTCTTTCCCTGGAGCAAGCTGATGCTGTAGTGTATCTCACAAAGCAGCGTGGCTTAAAGCAGAGGGTATCTGCCAGGGGATGCTTGGAGCAGCATCCATAATTAATGCTATAAAAACAACACTGCTATTTTGGGCCCTCTCCTGATCTTTGGTGTCAGATACCAATGGAGCTGCTTGCCATACAGCTTGTAGATACAGCGGTTTGCTGCACTCTGTGAAGGTGTCACAGAGCTGCCCCTAAATAATTCAGGCCACCTTTTTCACAACTTCAGTATGTAAGGGCTTTTCCTTGCCACAATGAAGAAAGTCTTTTCTTTGTTCTCCTGAAAGCTCATTGCCACAGAATTTCCCCTCCCTGTTACATAGTTGGGTGCACATTAACAAATTAACAGCACCAGGGAGAAGTTCTGAGGCATCATCCCCTCTGTGGAGCAGTGAGAGCTGAGCCCTGCCTGTCAGGACTGGTGAGATGACACCTGTCACAGGATGCTGTTAATCTCTGAGCAATTAGGTGCCAAGTCCCGGTGTTACTCTGTGGACAGCATCTGCCTGAAGCGAGCAGGGATCTTAATACCAAACAAGGTGCTAAAAATACATCAGCAGCCCAGCCAAAAGCAGGAATTAAAAGAAATTAAGTATTTTGGAAGAGGCTGCTTTTTCAGAGCCTGATTTAATGATGCTCATACTGCTACCTGTGATTATGTTTCCCCTATTCCCAGTTGCTTTTCCAGAGTAATCAGCCTCGAAGTATTCAAATGGAAACCTTTCCTGCTGCTTTCCCCTTCACATTGATTTGGGAGCAGGAGAGGGAAGGAAAGAGCCACTGGCTGATGGGGGATATGGGGAAATCAGATATGGTGTTGGCAGGTGGGAGGTGAGGAGCACACATGCGGAACAGCCTACCCTGCCCATGCTCGCCCTGGTAAGTGCTCTGATGTCAGGATGCTGAATGAATGCCTGCTTAGTCCTTAAAAAAAAAAATCTGTATATGAAACAGAGCTGTGAAGAAGTGACCCTGCCTGCTTCTATTGCATTACAGCTGACATAACACAGGCCTTTCCTGGCTGCAGTGGACAACTTTTCCACTGGCTTTTCTCTCTGAGCCAGGAGACAGCAGCTCCACATCCAAGGGACTTTCTGCCAGCCCAAGCTTATTGAGAACCACAATATCCACCATTGTCCATGTGCAGACAGTGAGTATGGGATTGCCCAGGCTGGCCCAGCAAGCAATGGTATGCAGACCAGCTTCCAAATGCCTTTGCCCCAGGGCTGACACGATCAGACTGCCTGGTTTCCATTGTCTGGAGCACATAGAAACCTGTGAACTGCCTTCTCCATAAATGCACTGCCAAATATCATCCCCAGACATATTTTCAGGTGTGGACCCCAGGATGCCCCAGCGTGGTGGACATTCAGCAGGAAATCAAAGGGCCTTAGCACGATGGCCTTGCACTCCAAGAGATCAAGCTTTTAGAAGGAACTTGTACATTTCAGCCGAGAAATTTTCAGGACATGCTTTGATGTTGAAAACTGTAAATTCCTTTGAATCCTTGAGATTCAGACATTCACAACCCATTCGTTGTGCTCATCAGAAAAGCGGTACCATGTGCGTGGACTGCACTTTGCAAAAGCACTTAGCATGAGCTTGAAACCCTAAACCAAATCCAAATTAAATATTTTTCCAGCAAAAGAGGTTTATTTTAGATGAGTTTTTATCCTTACCAAGAGCATCTTGTTCTCTGCAAATTATCTGCAGGCTGGAAGTCTGTATGATTACTGCACTTATAATAAACGGAGCTTTTGCAAATGGCAGGAAAATTTCTTCCCTGTTTTTTTGCTCTTAGGCAGATGTGTTGCATTGCCTTTCCACCAACGTGACAATAAGCTGATATTTTTCAGCATTCACAAAGAAAAAGGGTCATAAGTACTGTATAGGCAAAGTGGCTGTGTTCTTTTGCAATAATATTGCAAATGCAATCATTTTATTCACCCCTTTCTATGAGGCAAAAGGCTTCTCGGAGCAGGTCAGCCTAAGAGTATCCTGATTTCTAGCTGGATGCCTTTGGTTTCACATCTGAGTTTTGTCCTGAGAGGGATTTTTTGAGGAATTGTTGGCAGAGTGTGACCAGTCTCAGAAGTGGCCCATAAAGGTGGGCAAATTCTGCACAGGTGCAGACCACAGGCACTAGAGCCAGGGCGGCAGGACAATGAGCAACAGCAGCACATGATCATCACAAATAAGCAAGCTGCCTGTCAAGTATTTCTGAGGGGAAAACACTTCCAGATGTGACTGGTGGAAATCTTGCTGGTGCCTCTGCCCTCTAAGGGATAGGTGATGACCTGGACATCTGCTATGGGGATCACTGTGGGCTCGGAGCACCTCCAGGCACATCTGAAGTAGGCAGGAGCACCCCAGCTGCCCAATGCCTTCATTCTCTTACACAGGGGGAGGAAGCTCAGAGGTCTCTTGTTTTTAAGGGCTTAACTCCTTGGCCCTGGGAGACGTCTCTTGCTCTCCTGCTTCGCTGGCTCCCCTGGTTGCCCTTGATCACTTCGTGCCTTGGGCAGGGAGAGCCCAGTGTGATGGGCAGGAGAAAGTGATAGAAAATAGATTCTCTTTGGACCCCTGCCCAGCAGCCTGTGCAGGCTCCCTTCTCCCCCAGTGTTTTCTCCTTTGATGTGATTGCTTTGATTTGCACTGCAGAGGCTGTATGAGAGGCCTCCACGCTGGAGGGAGATGGGGTTTAGGGGAAGAGAATTGCTCTGCTGAACAGCCCAACCCACTCTCTGTCCTTCTGCAGCATCCTACTGAGAAATGGATGCTGTAGGCAACGGCTCAAGGGGGGAATAAATGTGGAGCTTCAGAGAGCAGCTCCCAGCCCTGCCCCTTTTTTATTTAAAATCACATTCCTCCTCACTTTGAGTTATTTCAATAAGAAAATAATGCCAGAGAAGACTGGTATCTGTGGAGTGCCACAGACTTACCCACATTTGGTGAAGCTTGTTGATTCCCAGATATTTTGGGGTCTATGAGTCTATTTTCGGACCATAAACTGCACACACCCATGCCTCATGTATTAATCTTGGTGACAGGTGATACTGTGGCAGGTGCTTGTGTGTAATGTCAACACATTTACTTTTATCAATCAAGCTTTTAACTACATAGAAAAAAAAAACAAACCAACACACAGGTTTTGAGAAGATTGATTTTTCATTTAAACCTACGGACTGGAAATAATTTTCCAGTAAAACATATGGACCACTGGCCAGGGTGCTCTCACATGCTCTGCAAGCTGCTCTGCCCACTGCTGGCATTCATCCTGCCATGGCTACTCCCTCCTTCTAGCCTGTCATCCTCGTCTCCTAGGGACATAGCTGTGAAACTGCTTTTACAGAGAACTGATCCGATTCTTCAGGCATGTCAGGTGGAGAGGCTGTCACACAGCCAGTCTGCGTGACAGCAGCAGAAGGCACCTTTATCCCAGATGTCTTCCTTCATCATCCCCAGCTAGGGAAAATAATTTGAAAAGTGACTGACAGCTCTGGAAAGAAATCCCATTTGGAGAAAATTTGGCGTCTGCTTCATGAGTTTGCTCAATTTTCCTGCATCCCGGTTGTGTGTGTTAATGTGGAATAAGAGTCTTCGTCATCAGCTCATCAGTGCCAATTATTGACTGTTCTACTCACAACAGTGTTTGATGGGGGGCTGTAGCAGCAGAGACCAGCCCAAAGCTGCAAAACCCTATATGTGATCCATGCTCCACTGGCAGATCTGCCACAAAGCTCCAGAGATGGAGCTGAAATAATTCGCTGGGTTTGTAACCTCCCCCTTGGTATGACTCAGGATCTCAGTGTGTCCCCTGAAAGCGGCAGGATGAAGTCAGCAGAGGTGGTGTGCAACCCACCCACTGATTGCAGCCTGTCCGAGCTGTGAGTGACAGACAGCCCAGTCAGTCTGACGCAGGCGGCTTCCTGGGGAGGTAATGTGACTCTGCTTCCCGGGCAGGAGAGTGGCAGCACGGTGCTGAAAGCCCAGGAAGGGGGTGTTTTGCAGAGGGAATGAATAGCTGAGTTGGGAAGCTGGTGTTGGCCTCAAATGAAATGGAAAGAGGTCTCTGTGTCTCAACACCTACGTGGATTAAATGGAATGTTAGATGAAGAAGAATTTCAATGCAACATCGAGGTTCTGAGTTTAAGGTGAGAAGCACCAGCCCAGGTAGCCAGGAAGGGTCCCTACACCAAGGGCTGTGCAGTGCTTCTGGGAGCTGGTCTCTGAGCTCTCTGGCAGAGGACAAGCCAGAGACTGCTGGTAGCATCTTTCCAATAGGGAGAGGCTCACCATGCCTTGAATTTCAGGTAGCTGTAAAGCCTGCAAGATTAAAATTTAGCACCTAGAAAAAATGCACTTTGTGAAGGCTGGAGACTGAGCACTCTGGGCTTGCAGCTGGGCTTTTGAGGAGCAGACTCTGCATTCATCAGGGAGACGCTGGTGCTCAAGAGGAGAGGTGTGAGCCCATGATGAGCACAGCTAATGTACTGTGAGAATAGACAACTTCACTGCCTGTGTGAACACCAGCGTGCTGGAGTCTACCTGTGGAATAAAGCAGATGAAACTTCAGAGCTCTATTTTCACGATCTGAAAGGCAAGCATGTCTCTCCTCTCCAAATGAGGACTGCTGGCCAGCCCTGCAAGCTTTGATGGCCCAGAAAAATCTCACATGTAAGGGTAGATGCAGCAGGAGCAGCAGGGAGGTGATGCTGTCAGATGTTGGTGATCACTTGAAGGACAGGCAGCAGGATGATGCACTCCGTAATTCAGCTGGGGAAAGCCCAGCTCAGAGAAAAGCCCTCTTCCCTGGGAGAGGAGAAGGGAAGAGGGGAGCCTGGAGGTGAGCAAGGAAGAGCTTGTACCCAATCTGCAGGGACAGGCCTGTGTGGGTCCCTGCATAGGGTGGATAGCAGATGAGGGCTTTTGCTGGCTCCCTGCAGCATGAACACCCCTCTTCTGTGTGCACCTGAACCTTGTGCAAGCTGCCTCTCTACTCTGAGATTTCTGCCCAGTTTTCTCCTTGGAGAGGGCTGCAGCTAACAATTCTTTAAGGAAAGCAAGAGCTCATGTTCCTTGATCTTTCTGGGTCCTTTGCAAATCCTCAGGGGCAGGCTGGGATAGCAGGTTGTGCAGTGAATACTGCTGGCTGTTGCAGGGCCAGAGGGGTTTTCCTTGTTGGCTGGCAGGTGGGAGCATGGACAGGAGCTCTTTGCTGGTGCTGCAGCATCAGGAATTCCTTGAGGAGCTCAGCCAGCCACAGCAGCTCTGGATCCTCCAGACTGGAAGGAATTTCAGTGCCTTTGCTCAGGGACAGAGGACAGATCTTTCAGGAGCACCTAAATATCTCAGGAGCCTGTGTACCCTTGGCAGCCTTGTGATGCCCCCCAGTCTTACAGACACCCACAGCACCAGTGACAGGTGGGACCAGGGCAGGCTCCAAATCCTGCCATCCCTCTTTCCCCTCATGAGAAAGGCAAGGCAGTGGCCACTGTGGCTGCACCAACTCTGTCAGGCTGTGAGATGCCAGGGACCTGTCTCTCTGCATTTCCTTCATCAGCATGACCGACATCCTCCAAGTGTTTTCCAACACCTCCCCAGCTCTGGCACTCAGTTTCCCCTGAAAGAAACAGTCCTCCTGCTCAGGATGACTGTCATAGTAGACCAGCTGGATTGTTCCATGCTGACAAAGCTGTGCAGAGCCCTGATGTGAAATACTGGAGATCATCATCTGTCTTCCCAAGTAAAATGAACTACAAAGAGTCCCCAGATATGTTTTAGCTCCTTGCCAGCTTCAGCAGAGGAGACCAACCCTAGCCTGGGAGACTGGGGGACTATTTATCAGCCCGCCAACTGATCCTGTCTCTGTTTGTCATAGTCCAGGGAGAAAACACAGCATCCAGACTGCTCCAGTGGCCCAGAACTGCCTCAAGAACACAGCCCACAGGTGGAAAATAGGACGCAGTACTTCTTTGTGAACAGAAGTACTCCCTTTCCTCTTCTACTTTGGGGGCATTCTGGGGAATTCTGACATTGTCGCTGTAAGAGGAAATGCAGTGTTTTTTTGATAGTTTGCCAAGAAGACATGTATCTCCAAGAAATCCATTCCCTCTCCTATGCCTCCAGCTGCACCATTTTAACCCATGATATTGAGCTAGCCCTGTGCCATCCTTTGCTTCCTTCTTCTTGCCTGCTTCCAGTGAGGAAGAGAAAGAGGATTTGGGCTGGATTCCGTGTTTCCACTGCCTGCCTTTCCCTGACTTTGCAGAAACATGAGCCCCTGAAAAACCCAGGAGACCGAAGAGTGTAATTAAGGAAAGGAGGAGCTCCAGATGATGCTGGCACTAGAGAATGGTGCTTTTGCCTCCCTCTTGGTGCTTATTTATTGCATCACTCTCTTGCTGGGGGCACGAGTCACATTGGGTCTGGTGATGGATGAAATTAGCTCCAATGTGAAACGCGAAATAAAAAGCCACTCACCAAAAAGACAGCTGCACAGGCACGGGGCTCATGGCAATGATCCTCTCTGCCTTTTTCTGCTCTTGTGCTTTTTGCAAGCAGCTCCCTTTTAATTAGATGGGGCGCAGTTCTAAGTCAACTTATAAATGATATTATCAAACTAATAGAATGTGACCATATCCTGGCTTTTGTCGGTCTGGGAGCTGCTGCTGGCTGCCATGGGAACTGTGTTTTTCACATAATTCCTCAGCTCTGGCTTCTAGGCATCAAAAGGAGGGCAGGGAAGAGGTGATGAACCTCTTCATGACCAGGATGTCCTTGACTTTGCAAAGAACTGATGAGCAGTTCTCCTCAGGGACCGATTCACTGGAACTTTTTCATCCCTTCTTTCCTGACCAGGGTTGTTCTTCAGCATTGCTGTCCATCTCCTGGCCCACTTCTGTCCCCTACTCTCCTGCCCTGCTGGTCACTGACCACCTTGCTACATCTGGCCTGGGTGAAATCAAGAGTGACAGAGAAGGAAAGAAGGGAGAAAAAGGAGGACACTCCATCTGAGCCAAAAGGCTGTGTGTGAGTGTGGGATGGAGCCCCTGCTGGGCTGTCCCCAGGACCAAGGCTTGGCCTCACCTTGCTCTCCCCTTCTTCTAGGATTTTTGTTTCTTTAGAAAACCTACCTTGAGCAGAAGGGGTTTGTTCTAACAGGCTGAAAGTCTTCTTCTCTGCCTGCCCACCCCTGCTTCCTGGTGTCCCTTTGTCCCCTTTGATGTGTCCGTGCTCTGTGAGTGAAGGCAGTGAGTGTGAAGTTCCAGGCCCAGCTGAGATCTCAAGCCACCCCTTGCTGCATTGATTTTTTTTTGCATTGGACTAATTTATTAAATCAGAGTGATGTAGGACATGATCAGGAGCAATTAAAGGCTGTCATATTAATTAGTGTCAATCAGCACAGTTTACTGGTATTTGCTGTGTCAATCAAACTTAATATTGTGTATTTATAAGATTGCTTTTGGACCTCTAAGCTAATGCTTTGCAGAGAGCTTTTCTTTCCTGAGATGCTTATTAACATAGTACAAGTCCTTCAGAAACCAGTTAAAGGACATATTTTAATTGTCCTTTAGGCACTGACAGTTACGGGCAGATCCTTTGCTAAATCCTTCTTGGTGCTGCAGCACATTAAATGCCAGACTTGCTCCCATGCTCCTGAGAACTGTGCTGGATTGCATTTCACCCCTCCTGGGGCAGTCCTGCTTCTGGGCATGTGTCTGCAAAGGCTGGGGCTGGAGGAGATGGGTATAGCAAGCTGCTCAACCCAGGAAAGGAAGGATTAAATCGTCACCATGGCAAGACTTAAGCAGGGCAAAGGCAGGATTTCTTCCCAGGACAGACTGGAAATCTGATATGAGCCATTGAGTGGTGTTCAGTGGGATGTCTGGGAAAAAGAGAAAGAAGCAGAAACCTGTTGTAAGCTTGATCCTGACAGAAGCAAATGGCCAGGCTATACCCCTTGGAAAGGTTTGGGTTGGAAGCAAGAGACCTGCTGCAGCCAGGGCATCCAAAGCACCTCTGCTGATGTCTTCACAAAGCTCCAGATATTAGATGACTGTGGGCATTGCCAACCTTTCCAGCATCCCAGTGTGAACCCATGGAAGAAGAGCAGTGCCAGCCATGCATCAAAGCACATCCCTTCCCTGGCAAATCCATGTGCCCTGAACACCGTGATGCTCTTGTTAATACAAAAAAAAAAACAAACAAACAAACAAAAAAACAAAACCAAAAAAAACAAGGATCATGTGTTAGGATGGCACGGGCACAGCCGCTATGAGCAAACACCACCTTTTAAATCCTGAGCCCCACAGAACTTGTGTTCTTTGCACTTAGTAGTACTACTTTTAAGAAAGATCAACAAATGAAGAATTCCATGAGGCACAGCCCCTGGAAAGTGCCTGACAGAGGTGTGAGATAGAAGAGAGAGGAGTGTGCCAGCCAGAGACAGCCAGGGAAGCAGTGCTCAGAATTCCCAGGAGCCCAAAGCAGGGATGGCACAAGCTGCAGGGTACCACCAGATTGATGGCACTGCCTTCCCAGCAGAAAACACCTGGCCTGTTGACAGTGTTTTATTGGCAACGCCTAAGACTCATGGGAGCACGGTGCCAGCTCCTCCCTACACAGAGCTGGAGAAGGCTGAAACACTGATCTCTATCCCACTGACTTTTAATGTCCTCCCTGGGTCTGAGAAAGACTGGTGTATTATTCAGCAGCCTCGTCAAAATATTACAGTTCAGCCAGCAAGTCTCTAAGTGGTCACCATTAAATTTATCTGCGTGATTGCTGGGGCTCATATTATTAAACTTTCGAGCTGTATAATTTTATCATTTGTGAAAGGCTCACAGTCCTTTACCACAGCCTGTCAGGTGGAGATGCCTGAAGGACCACGGCAGGATTAACTCAGTGAGCTGGGAAGTCGAGTCATGCAGTGTTCCCCAGCTCCAACAGGCAGGGAGTTGGACTCCAGGATGTGAATTGCCAGGAATGAGGAGAGGGCGGTCATTACACGGGATCAGAGAGATTTTTGTGACACACTTATTTCCATAGTACAAAATCATGTCTTAACATCATGGCAGAAGATCCTTTTGCCCAGTGATTGCTTGAAGGCATACATGTTATCTGAGGAAATGCTTAACTGCTCCTCACTGGACAGTGGTCATGGGATATTAGGCACCAATAGAAGATGACTCTTAAAATACAGGCTGAACACCGTTTCCAGCGCAATCTGGTGGTTATGGTCACAGAACAGATTTGCTTCAGTGCATTTTTATTTTTTCCCTAATTTCCCATTTGGGCAAAGTGTGTGGTACACCCATCACAAGCACATCCCTTCTTCCCAGCCCCACTGTTTGCCCTGTAGGTTTCCTGATGAAGAATGCCCCATCTCCAAGGGGGTCACTGTGGATAGAGCCACACATTTTATTCCTAGCTGATGTGGAAAGAGTATGGCCCTGACAGCGAAGATGAGGCTGCATGATGCTCACCAAGAGCATGGAAATGCCAGTTGCTCTGAGGAAATGGATGCTGGAGGAAGCATTAATATTCCAGGCCACCATGTCTCCCTGCCATCTGTTGTACCAAAAAAAAGGATGCCGAAATATACTTCAAAATCCCCTGCAAGGGAGAAATCTTCGGATGCTATTTCTACAGCAAGCTGTTCGAGACTTGCTACATCATCTTTTTCCCTTCCAAACAAACCATTTTCCAGAGCTGCCCTGCCTTGAGGAGATGGGTTTGGTAGCTGTGAGGCATGTAGGATTGTGATTATATGTGCTGGAGGTGCATGGTGTGCCCCAGCACACCTAGCCCAGCTTATTGTTGCAGAGAAGGTTGAGACGGAAACCGCGCGCTCTCCAAAGCAGCGAGATGGGATGAGGCAGGGATCTGCAAGCTGGCAGTCCTTGTGGAGCAGTTTGCTCCCGAGCAGGCAACAACATTTTCAGCTTTTGTCATTTCCTGAGATGTCTGATGAAAAAGATGTTCCCCAAATCACCTGCAGACTGCTGGAGGCCCCTGTGCTGCCCTTTCTCCTGCTAAAAGCTCTTCCACCAAGGAGCCATCTCCTCCAAATGCAGATGTCCTCTTGGCAGAAGGAGATCAGGAGGGAAATGTTATGAGGATTTCCTCCTTATTTGGCATTTGGGACTCTCCCAGCATAACAAGCTTTCTGACTATGGCCCATTCCCCTGTCTCTTACTATGTGCAGGTAAAGATTTATGCAATTCCAGGTGCCAGCCTCACTGAAGAGATTAATGAGAGATAATGTCTTACAAAGAGGTTTATTGAGTTCTCTGAGTTCATTCACCAGCTGTGAAGTGAAACATCTGAAAACAGGTTTTGAATACTAAGTTCTCCCTGGCACCAGTGGAGAAAAAGGAAACAGTGCCTTTTTCTGCCCAAGGTATTTATTCTGCTGGACAGAGCAAGGCTTCATGTGCAGAGCCCTGGGAGATGAGATGCTGGGTTATTAAATGCCTGTTGGCATGGCCCACCTGGGGTGCAGGAGAATGTGCCTGGTGGCAGCACAAGGTCCTGTGAGCGATGGCTTGCTATTTCATGGCAGATTTGAAGAAGCAGGGGAGCCCTGGAGAGCAAGGCAAGAGCGATCACTCACCTATAGCAATGTAAAGGCACTAGGAAATGGATTTGTGGCTACAGCACCCTGGAGACCTTGCTTCTGCTGGCCTTATGGCATGAAATGTTGATTTGGTGAGGCAATATCTCTTCTGCCTCATTATGCTTCAAGGGTGGAGAAGGAAGGTCCTTCCTTGGAGCTCAGTCTGTGCCAGGCACCTCATTACGTGGGTCTTGTTCACTTGGTTCTTGGGACACAAGGAAGCTTCTTGCTCCTTCCCTCTGCCCTACCCAAAAGCCAAGCAGGAGCCCAGTGCTGCCTCCTGCACCTGCATGCTGGGCTGGTGCAGGGGCCAGAGCCCTCACTGGCATCACCCAGCAAAATACCATATAGCCACACAGGCTGCTGGTTTGCTGCAGCTGGTTTTCTTCCTCAGTGCATGGCTTCTTTGAACAGAAGGCACCCTTGCTTGTGTTGGAGGAAATGGGTTGCAATCAGTAAAATGTCTTTTAAAACAATCTTCCCCCCATTAGCAATCGGGCAGGTGGCTGCACAGGGGCCTCTGGGGTGCATCTCTGTATGCAAATACAGATGCCATGAGGCAATAATTATGCTCCTCTCCCATCTCAGGTGCATTCCTACCCTGCCAATGGATCATTCCACTAATTGTCATCTCCGTTGCACTTAGTGTACTATGCCCATAATGCATTTGTTCTTTTGCACTGACATTGGGGTACATTAGCTGAGAAGAGTCAAGTGGGAAACCCGCAGCTGTAAGGACTGATTTTGGCAGATTATTTGCCATTTCCCATGTTACAGCAAGTCCCCAGTGAGGCATGTGGGCTTTTCCTCTGTGACACACCACTGGGAAGGACCTGGGCATTTTCATCCCAAATTTATTTATTTACACTTTGACATCCCTTCCTTGGAGGTGATTTCCATACTATGTACAGCAGTTTTCCTTCAAAACTGCCGTCCTGACAGCATCCTAGCAAGTGGACTGCTGCTTCTTCACATCCTGATGAAAAACTGGCAAGAAATTTTTTTGCAAATACCTTTTGCTGCAACATCAGGGGAGTTCACACAAAAACAATCTACAGTACTCGCTCTTTCCTATGACCGGTCTATGTCTTCCAGCAGCTATAAAAGAGGGCAATCAATATACCTTGCCAGGGTATTTTTAATGCTTCTTGAGCCATTATGGTCGTAACGCTTCTTCAGGCTGCAGTGTCAATACACTTGAGACATGGACGTGTCAAAACCACATAAAATCTTTATTAAGGTGAAGTTAAATGAGCAAGCCCAAATCAGCAACTTAAATGGATATTATTCTTCAAGGATGCCAGACCTAAAAACCAGACACAGCTGAAAAATCCAGGGCATTCAAAGTTAGGATTGTAATTGATGAGAAACTTTAACTTTTGCCAGAGAGCCTGGGCAGGAGGAATTTAGGAGGATGGGAATTGCTGTCAGGGTGCTCTGGACACTTGCCCTTTGTTTTCTATTGCAGCATTGGCCTGAACTAAAAAAGTGCAGCTAATCTGGGGCAGGCAGGAGGAAAGCAGTTACTGTTCAGTCTCTCTCTGCTCAACAAATAAACCCAGACTGAACAAAAGATTAAAAAATTACTTATTTATATACGGTTTGAGGTGACAGTGCATGGAGCTGCGCCAGGTGGCACCAGGACGTACCAGGATCCCATGGGGAGAGCATATGGGTTTCACAAGGGGGAATGTAGAGCCTCTATACCCTGCCCAGTAAAACACAACCCGACAGCCTCAATCCCTTCAGCGTGGTGCTCCTGCAGCTGGGCTGTGCACACAAGCACAGGGGGGGAAGCAGAGAAGTGCAGGTTAGGAGGCAGAGTATCCCCCTGCTCCACTGCCCATGGGACAGCAGTTCCCTGTGTCTTGCTGTGGTTTCCTGTAGCAAAGGCAGACTCTGTCCCCCCACTCTTTCCTGGGGCTGCTTTAGGAGCTGATGCTCTCAGGTACCCCCAGAGACCGTTTTTCTGGGGTTGGAGCTCTAACTGCTCCCCTCACTGCTCCCCTCACTGCTCCCCTCACTGCTCCCCTCACTGCTACCCTGGCACCCACGAGCAGCAGCTGTGCCCCAGGTCTTCAGTGGAGCCTGGGCTCTGGGAAGTTCCAGGGTGGGAGTGGTAATTAAACTTCAGGAAACAGAAGCAGATGTTGGGCTGGGAGAGCAGCCTGTCCCCCAGGCACCCTGCTCTTGATGTGTGGATTGCAAAGTCTTACCCTGCAAAGAGCCTTGCAGGGCCACCTTTGTGCTGCGTCGCCCTGGTGGGTGTGTTTCTTCTCCAAAACTCCCCCACGCACTTTCGAGCCCTGCAAAGTCACCAGTGGCAGGCCACGTGGGGAATCTGGCTGCAAGACTGTAGCGTGCTTTTGGTTCAGTGCCTGCCACCCTCCTCCAGTCTTGCATGGGGCTGCAGCATCAGATATTTTCACCTGCCAAAAGCAGACTTTCAGAGGACAAAGCAGGACACATGAGAGCTGCCAGGACCCTGGGAAAGAAAAGCTTTAGCTCGAGCTTGACTTGGCACCCTTGCCTTGTGGAGCAGGCCAGCACACAGGTCAGCGCAGCAGCAAGGGGCTTGGGCTGCTGTGGGCTGTATGTGAGGTCCCAGGAGGATAAAATATCATGTTATTCAGCTCGAGGCAGTGAGGAGGTAATGCAGATACCATGAGGCTGTCGGGACACAAGAGCTGGGTCCAGGCTCTTCTCACAGACGGTGTCAGGCTTGCAGCAGTACAAGCCCATTGCTGCCTCTTTGTCCAAATGTTTGACAGGGGGACAGCACCCAGATGGATTTGTCTAGACTTGATGTGTCACAACAGCCTGCATGGCTTGCTTTGCTCCATGTACATGCGAGCTCCTGTTTATCAGCACCACAATGGTTGGGATGTGAATGGGTAGCACAGCCCATTGCTGCTGCCCAGGGATCATCTGTGGCTGTGCAGGACTGAGACAAGTTGCTGACCTTTGAGAGGAGTCTGACAGGAAGGCTCAGAGAGGCTTGAGTTTTGAATCTCCAGAGGATGCCATTGCTCAGTGTCCCCTGCAAGCTACAGGGTGGACCTGGCTCCTTCAGGGGTTGTCACTTGGCTTGGAAGGAGGTTTAGCTTCAGCACTACCCAGTGACTCAATACAAGGTAGGACAGCACCATTTGGGCCTCCAAAGCACTGCTGGCCTCCCCTCACCGAGGGCTCCCTTGTGCCCACGACCTGTTTTCAAATGCAGCGAGGGATGCTGCCCCTTGGATTTTCTACTTGAGAGCTGGTAATTTGCATCCCTTCTGCATTATTATTTTTCTGCTTTTGCTTCAGCAGGTGGGATTCTATAGCTTGCCAGGAGGATTTCGCTTTTCACAAAGGAGCTCCTTTGCCAACACACCTTCTCAGCAGAAAGCTGAAAAATTGCTTGGTTCCAGCCTATTTAGTTTTAATTGTTTCCTTTAGTTCTCATTGCCCATGGCAAAATATCACCTTCCCCTAACAACCAGCCAGGCTGGGAGCCAGTCACCCTGCCCAGCCACGGTGCCATCCCTCCTGCTGGTCCCTCAGCTTCCAGAGGTCTTTTCTCTGCTGGCAGGGGTGGATTTCAGGGAGGAGGCATCACGCTCAGCAAACACCGGGCAGGGAACAGTTGCACTGCTGCCACTGCCGTGCTCTCTCCATGTCTCCCAGGCTGCTCTGACTCTCCGCCCTGCTCACAGACAATTTCCATGCTGCCTTTCCCAGCTAGCTCGCCTCTCTCCTGCTTCCCATCCTTCCTCCAGCAGCTGCTGTGGAGGGGCCAGCTTGTAACTTTTCCTTCCAAGATGGCTTTGAAAAGAAAGTGTTGTGTTGCTGAGTAAGAACATGATGCACAGAGCCCCTGGGGACGCTGAACAGCAGAAGGTGAGAAAAGCCTCTTCTCCCTCCATTCACCACAGAGCTCATGGTCTTTGAGCACCCGTGAGCTCAGGTGCCTTTAAGGGAACGATGCCATGCACCTCATCCCAAGTGAGCATTGCCTTCAGGACCTCTGCTCCCGCTCCTGCTTCTAATTCAGCCCTTCCCCAGGGACACCCCTCTCCACAAAGACAACAACCCCACGTCAGCAATGGAAAACAGGGTCTTGCAACCTCAGGGAAAATCTTGCGGGGGCTCCTAAGCCTTCCTGGGGGTTACAGCACGAGGGGGATAAAACACTATTCCCTTTCCTTCCCAGGCTCCACTCAGGGGGCACAATCACACATCCCCCCCCAAACAACCTTAGCAATAGACCAGGCTCAAGAAATAATATCTTGGAATATATTATTATAATATATAATAGCATATTATTCCAATATGATTGGAATATATTATAATAATATATAATAACATATTATTCCAATATAAGGCATGGATGCAGAGCTAGATATCAGGGTGAGCCAGAACAAAAATACACACAGCAACCTGTCATATTAACCTCCCAGATAACTGATTTTATTCCCAGGATAAAATACTACTGTATCAGGGGGCAGCATGATGCTGGGTGCTGCCTGAGCTGGCAAATCCCAGCCAAGGGCTGCACAGCACCATGCCAGAGATTTTCCTGAAGGTTTTCCTCTGTTCGGTTCTGGGGAAGAGCTATAAAACAAAAGCTCATAAATTAATGACCTAAAGAGCAGCAGAATGCTATTAGATACTAGGGAGTTAATTGCACTGATGCTAATCGCATGTATTTTAATGGAACCAGCGGAGATCTAATGTGTAATTCCATAGGTATTCCAGAATAATTTAGCAATTTAATTAATTTCTGCTAATACCTTTTAAATCAATTGCCCTCTTCCTCTCATGTTCTCTGAGGAAACGGGGGAAGAAACTTTTCCAGTTGGCTAAATCTATTGCAATCTCACTATTATTGGCAAAGATATAATTTTATTTCTCAGTGGGTTTATTACCATTAGAGTCATCCCTGGGTGACAGGGTGGCCAAGCAGGACTGTGATAGTCTGGTCCTAAATTTGGAAGTCTGGATAAGGGCTGGTTGAAATGTCTTGGAGAGATCACGATGAGCTGAAAAGATGGAAACAAAAATGATTTGTGGATTTAGGTCAAATTCAATGAGCAGAGTCAAGAGAAAATATGGAAGAGAAATGTAAACAGCACCAGGCATTTTATTCCGTCTCCTCAATATGAAATGTTTGGTTTAGAAAAAGCAAAAATATCCTGCTTCAGCATGTTTGAGATGCAGGTTTTCTGCTTGTCTCTTCGTGCCTCCCCCCAGGCTCAGGCAGCTGTGAGGCGCCCAGTCCCAGGGCAGCATTTCAGCTGGAAAAATTATTTATTTCCTTTTTGCATTCACTGCTCGATGACTTCAGGGCGCAGCACCTTGTGACAGCACTTGGTGGTCCAGAGGAGGAGACAAGTGATTTGGGTTGCATGGGAGCTACCCCACTCCCCCCCCACACTGTCAGGAAAGAGACCACCAGAAGCCATTGCTCTCATGAGGCTTTTATTATCTGTCTGGCTCTCACCTCCCACCCCACTGCTCGTGGCCGGCTGAGCCCGTCAGCACCACCCATGCCAGCAGAGGAGACCCCAGCTCGGCCATCCCCAATCCCAGCCACCTCCTCAGGGCACCACATCCTTCCAGGTTCTTTTTTGGGGGATTTTTTTTTTTCCAAATATTTATTTTAAAAATATAGTAGCTGTGGAAAGCAGCCCTCTTTAAAAACACTCGTTGCCGGAGTGAAATGCATCATCGCCATCCTTATTACTAAGCCCTCCCGGGTGCCTGTTCCTGCCGGCAGCAGTGCTGGGGGTCTGGAGCATCTGCACCAGCTGCTGCAGGCAGGGAGGCTCACAACGGCAGGGAGACAGAGAGGGACCCTTCTAAAAATAGAAATATTGTGCTGAGTTGTTTGGAGTCAATGAAATACACAAAACACCAGCATTAGATTAGCTTCAGCTTGTCAGATATTGCTCCCATCAGAGTTGGCGTAGTGCGCTGGTGGAGGCACGGTACCCCTCGTCCCAGGGCAGGAGAGCCATGCCAGCCTCCCCCCCTGCTCCCCACTGCAGGGCTTCCTGCTCTTGCCCACCACAAAGACACTGGCCCCCAGGGCAGCCCAGGAGCCCCCGGGGCCAATATAAATGGGAAACTGTAAACACAACCATTGGAGATAAGAGACAGCTACAATCACAGGGTTTACTGCTTCAAATGTCCCACCCTCCCCTTTCCCCGCCCCCCCCAATCCACACCCCTATGCCCCTGTCCCCACTCCATAAAAAGGACTCCAGTAACAAAATCTTCGATCCAGGCTTAGAGTAAAGGTGAGGTGCTCGGGGAGTAAAAAGGGACACTGCAACCTTAGCGGTCTTTGCTCAGGAGGGGAGATTGTGGCAGGAGGGAGAAAGAGGGTTAGCTGGTTCAGGTCCTTTGCAAGTACATTTGGTTTGTCTGGAGGACTCCTAGGGTTATACCTGAGATGAAGACGTCTAGAGGACACTCCACAGCTCAATTAAAACGCGTTTGGTGTTTCTGTGCCTAGAAGAGCCCTCCCTGCCGGGATTTGTCGGTCGCGCTCGCACCAGGCAGCAAGGAAGCAGCATCCCTCCTCTGCTCAGCACGGGGCTATCTGAACCAAGGCTTGGCTGGGGGATCCCTCATGTGTCAAGGATCTCGCTGGTGGGCGATGGCTCGTGAGGGATGCCCTGCGTGCTGTGGATGGTCTGGTTGTGTGAGAGGGAGTTCTGCTGGAGCTCCAGGGCAATGGCATTCTGGGGGAACTCCTTCACCTGCCGCTTGTACTCCAGGAAAGTGCACGCCTTGGTGGCGATTGCGATGATGTTCTTGCCAATAAAGATAGTGGACACCCTGCTGTCCTGGAACAAGATCATGTTGATGGCCCGGATGAAGATGGTGACGATGTTAATGGTGACCAGGCTGAGGACGGGGTAGAGCATCATTTTTTGTGGGGCAATGTGCTCCCCTTGCATGCTGATCTCACTGAGGGACACGCAAGGCAGGATCAGGAGGAGTATGTAGCAGTAGAAGAACATGAGCCCCTCTGCCCAGATGGGCAGGCCAGTCCTTTGTGGCTCCCACAGATTGGCCTGTATGTCCAAGATATCCAGCAGGTCGAGGGCCACCCAGAAGAGGCGCCCCCGCAAGTCCTCTTTCTTCCGAAAGGTCCGTATGTATTCCATGCTGTCCAAGGCCACCAGCACCAGGTAGAGCCCTGGCACACAGATGGAGAGCAGTAGGGTCAGCGCTTTCCGGGCCACCGTCTCCAGGTTCTTCTTGTCTGCTTTGTAATTCTGAAAGATGAAATACAGCTTGATCTCCAGCACGAAGATGTAGAGGAACCACAGGATCATGGCATAGCCCCGCTTGGCTGTCTTCACCTCTGCCCCCACCCACACGGCCACATAGCGCAGCACGATGAGGAAGCAGATGTCCCCCACCAGCACGATGATGCAGACACCGATCTTGCGGGGCCCCTGGTTCTGCTCCACCAGGTAGGCGTCCATGAAGGCCATGCTGGTCATGATGACGATGGTGGTCAGACAGACGTGGCGCTTGTCAGGTGGTGGCAGCACCATGGTGAGACGAGCGGCCCTCCGTCCCTCCGCGCCGGCACTAGGGGAGCGGTCCTGCCGGCGGTGCACAGAGGGGCATCCACGGTGAGCCCAGGGACCGAGGGTCGCTGTGTCCCCCACCCCCACCCCAGGAAGAGGTGCCTGGAGCAGCAGTGGCTCTGCTGGCAGCCCCGGTCTCCCAGGGCTCTGGGCTGTCCCCGCAGACCCTACCCCTGCTCTTCGCCCTTCGCTGGCTGTGCCCTGCAAGCACCGTGGCTCTGCCCCCAGCCCAGGGCTGGGTGAGCAGCCCAGCCCCAGGCACCCTCCACCACCAGCAGCCAGGGCTCACGAACGTGCAGGCCCTCCTGAAGGAATGTCCCTCCTCTGCAGTGCATCCCCCATCGCTGTCAGGCTTTCCAGCAATCCTATGGCACTAATAGACTTCCAGGCTCCAAGCTCCAAATCCTGGTATAAATCCCCGGAAACACAGTAAGGTGAATGGGCAGCAGGCAGAGAGGAGCTCTCCCTTTTCCCAGCAAGACTCCACGTTCCTCCAGGGCCTTGGGGGGTCCCGCTGTGTCCTCACAGGGAACCACCTTCACACCTATCCCCACAGGGCTGTGCTGGGCTCCTGCTGCTCTGAGCTGTACACACATTCCTCCATCCCTAGAAAAGACAGAGAATGAGTGTTAGGGTCCCTCTGTGTGGGACGGGATGGATGGGATGGTGAGGATGACATCCCACTCAGCTCCCAGCACTCCTTGGCATGAACCGGGCTCCCACCAGGTACCATCCCAGCGCAGGGGTACCCACCACTGTGCCCTGTGTGTGACAATGCAGAAAGCTTTTTATGGGCTATGAATACAACACAGGGTGTCCTGCATGGAAACACAGCGTGCTGCTCTTACACAGGCATTTTCTGTCCAAAACTCCTTGGCAAGCTCGTGCCCTGGGTGCTCCTGCTGTCTCTGCAGGAGACACACGAAACCACAATGCCGGCAGAGACAGGCAGGCTCACAGCACCCCAGCTCCAGACATGTCTTGGCTACAGTGCAGAGACAGACTAAAGTGATCTGTAGAAGTCCCAGCCTGGGGACAGTTCTGCTAAATCATGGCCATGGCATTTTACCAGTTACTGAGCCATCTCACAGGGTGTGGGGGACATCCTTCCTCGAGTAAGGGAGAGGTTAGGGCTGGCACATGGGGGATGAAGCAAAGCTGTCCCAGTGGTTGGCATGAGGTCCCAGAAGCTTTCTGGACTGGCTCGCGGCCACAGCTCCTTTTCGCCATGCTGCACTTGCCTAATTAACTTGTTAATCTTTCCTGTGCAGGGAATACACTCCCAGAAGTTAACAGATCCCAGTGCACTCAAGAGTGCTATCAAACTGCTCACACAGAGATGGATCATGATCACAGCCAGAGACGCACATCACACACCATGTGACAGCTACTGCTGTGTGCACAGCAGCTCCTGGGAAGTGTGTGACCCCACAGATCCCCCTATAGAGCACCCCAACTCATCCTCTGGGGCCTGGCCCCTGTGGTCATGTACTCCCATGGATCCTCGTCTCTCATGCAACTTGCACCTTGCCAGTCCTCCATACCACACCCACTGGTGGAAATGCTGCACCCACGAGCACTCCCTGCCCATCCTGATGGTGTTAGGCTGAGTCCTGACCAGGATTTGGAGGGCTGCAAAGGTGCCAGCCTGAACCCTGAACATTCCCTGGGGCTTGGGAGCATCCCTTCTAACTGGAGGGGAACCAGGACCTGTCGAGAGCCCTGGGAGCTGCCAGAAACGCTCAGTGGAGCTGTTCCTGCTCCCCACCACTAGCTTAGCATGGACACTTGCAAACCTGAGCACTCTCATCTTTTAGGTGGAGTTGGAAATAGAAGGGAGGAAGCCAAGCCCAAGGAGATGTAAGCCATTAAAAACCTGCCCTACTTTGCAGCTGCTTATGTTTATGGAGCCTCATTTAAATTAAAGCTGGATTCTCTCCTGCTTCAGGGAGAAAAAAAGAACAAAGAAGAGAAAGTGGGAAGCCAGATGAGTCAGAGCCAGCCCTGCCGTGTGCCTGAGTAGGTGGACAGCGGCAAAGCGTGTACCTGTGCCCTTGTTCCCAAAGGATGTGGCAGGAGGGGATGCAGTGCTCAGTAAACGTCACAGCACAGGACTTAAAGATGCTACCCCAGCCAGGACCTTCAGTTGCTCTTCTGCTGCCCTACTCATACCCAGCAGAGAAAACTGGTGTGTTAAAATAATTTCTCAAGCAGGAATTGCTCAGAAAGAAGCCTCAAGTGATGTGGGAAGTCATGAATACCGCTACATGGTGCTTCCCAGGCAAGGCATTCCCTGCAGTCCCGCTCTCAGCAGCGCAGTTCTCTGCAACATCTCGTAGCTGCTGTTTGGGCTTCAGTTTGTTCTTTCTTGAGCTTTCAGATAAAAATATACTGCCATTGCTGTAACTGCTTTGAAACTCATGCCAAGTTTTACAGGGGATTTATAGCCAAGGATGGATAATTCCAGATAAATTAGGTCTTTCAGGAGGGAATGGTGGGTTTTTTCTTTCACCCTGCAAGTATTTATGCCTTCAAAAGACAGCAGTTATTTAAAGGGCAATGGGTTGCAGCACAGCGCGGTAAGGTTAGGAAGCAGCTTGCTTGTAAATCCTGCCCTCTGCCCTGTGCGTTACTCGTGTGGTCTGGGAAGCTGGGGGAAGGTACAGCTCCCAGTCCAACTCTCCTCCTCATGCCTCCATGAAAGCAGACTCAAAACCCCTTCCTGCCTCTGAGTGAATACCCAGGGCGTTGAATGCTGTTAATTCACGATGCTTACAACAGCAGCCAACAAGTCTTTAACCACCGGTGGTGAGGAGATCAAATGGCAGATTCTTCCCTCGCATCTGCTCCTGAACGATCCACGGCGTCATGGGATGGGTTTGATAAACGTGTCCGTTTGTTGCGGTGACCTTTTGGAGCAGAGGAAGGGGACTGCAGGTCCGAGCTTAATCACAGGGGTTGAGCGCTGCTTCCTCTTGGGTTAAATCATGCATTACCCAGGGTGAGCACCTCTCTTGCCTTTTGCAAGCAGTTTCTAAGCACTTGCTGTGGTGCAAGCTCTCCTTATTTGCCAGCTGTGCAATAGGTGTTTGCCCCACCTCTTGCAGCCCTAGTGCTGTCTGGAAATACGTCTCTGCCCATCCGTGGAGCAGACCTTGCCCATTTGATTGATGTGGGACCATCCTAGCAGGGAGGGGGCACATAAAACTCTCAGAGGACTATTAGAGAAAGGCAGGTAGTTTTAAAACAACCACTACTGCAGGAAATCCTCATTCACAACTTTTAAATGACGGCATCTGACAATACATTCAGAAACTGTTTGAAAACTGTGCTGGATAAATAAAACAGTAAGCGTAACAGAGAGCCACAGGAGCACATCTGAGGCAAATATTTGTTTAGACAAGTAATCACAAAACTTCCTTCCTGCAGAAATTCTTGTAAATAAAAGGCAGCTCACCTGAACATAACAAGCTTGGAGCGTTATGCCAGTGAGCCAAGCTGGCAGCTTCCTTTGGGATGGGATCTAACAGCCTATGTATCCTGCTTGGTGCCAGTACTCCCACGAGCAAGTACTGCAGTGATGCTTCAGTCTTGGCAACCATGGGCCTCCTTACCAGGACAAAATTCAATCCCTAATTGCATATTCTCCTCTAATTCTACCCTACACAAACAGCTCCATTGCACCGGAGCAAATGCCCTCAATAACACCCTCAATAACAGCATCTTGGGACCAGCTGATGAGGCTAAGCACAAGAGCAGCATCCAGCCCCACCAGTGAAGACCAGCAGCATGGCATGGGGATAGGCAGCATCATGTCCCCTCTCCATCTCTTGGGTGTGCTTGGGGATACCCCATTTCCCAGCCCAGCCTGCCCTTTCCCAGCTTCCCTGAAGGATGGGAGAGGCTTCAATGAGAATGGGGAGCTGTGATTTCCCGGAAAGATTCAGGGGTCCTGCAGATAGGTCCGAACACAACTGAAGGGCAGGATTTGCACTCTCATCTCTGCCCTGTTTCCTCTGGCACCGAGGGAAAGTCAGCAGCATCAGTGCAAGCCAGCCCCTCCCCTATTACTCTGGTGCCTCTGCTCTGGCTGAGGAATTATTTCTTGGTCTTGCACCAATTTTTCCAGCCTTCCCGGATGCTATAAAGCACCTGTGGTTACCCAAGGACGTGCGGTCACAGCCTTGCTTCACCACCAGCCCAGGCAGTTCAGAGGAAAACTGAACTGTGCCTTTTCCTGCAATGCCGGTGGCTCATTGTGGTGTGATTAATTACCACCAGCTCTGCCCTTACCGGCAGTGTCTGCAACCCACAGACATCCATCTCAGTGCCCTCCTGCATCCTCTCCTGCCTCTGTTCACAGCCTGTGCCCAGCACCACCTGGTACAGCACCAGGCACTGCACCCAAGAGCAGTGGGGCTGCAGGCATATGCCAGCATCCCCACACACCTCCACAAATCCTGCTTCCCTTGCTGGGGAGCAAGGGGCCACAGACAAGCCCGGAGGGCTTGTGGAGCCACTGGCAAAACAGTCTCACTAATGCCAGCAGGAGCTTCCCAAACCCCGGCTCTACCTGGCAAATTAATTTAAATTATTAATGTAATTTGAATTCTGTCTATAAAAAAAAAAAAGGGTGTGAGACAGAAGTATACACAACACACTTCCCAGGTAGTTAGGATGCCGCATTGCTTAAGGCTTCATTTGCACTTTAATTGCTTTGATTTATTCCAGCTTTCCTGAGTGCAAATCCGAAGCTCCTCTTCACTCAGTCCTTCAGCCCCCTGGAGAGCTGCTGCTCCACCAAGCCCTTTTGCTGGCTGGCAGCACCCACCCTGCCATGCCCTGTCCCCAGTGTGAGGCAGGAGGAGGGCTTGCCGGGGACTAGGAGGCAGCTGCAGCAGGGCCACCAAGGCGATGGCATTGCTCTCTGGCAGCCGGCTGTGCTCCAGGGAGCAGCTGAATGGCAGCCAAGCGATCTGCTCTTGGCAGAGGTCAGGGCAAGGAAGCCTGTTCATGGCTGTTCATCGCTCACATGATGTGTGACCCCACAACTATTTGTGAGCTCCATGCACAACAGAAGGATGGGGCTTACAGGCAGGGCAAATTTTCCTCTGTCTGAGAAAAAACTACAAATCATGTTGTCCCCATGCCACTGCATGTTCCTGCAGTTCCTGCACGTTCCTCACTGACTGTCAGTGCTGGTGAGTGTATGGTTCACTGACCTGAAGGCTGAGATTTCACCTGCTTCTCCAGGCAGTCCCTGGGGACTGACAGGAGGAGGATGCTCATACCCTGGGGGAGGTTGCTGCTGGGCAGCGGCTGCACCCTGCCTCCTTCAAGGCATCCGGGATCTCAAGTGCATCCTGTGAAGGAAATGAGATTGAGGAAGATTTTTCCGGACCCTGCCCACTAATTGTGTCAGAAGGAGGAAACAGCCCACTTGCTAATGATTACAGATAATTTACTGTGTAGGCACATTAAGAAATGGGGAAAGAGCTGCAAACTGTTCCCAGAACCTGCCCAAAATAAACAATGCAATGTCAGACAAAACCAGCTCCTGCAGTGAGTGTATCAGCTGTGTTCTCATGATGCAAACACCCTCAGTCTCCTTTGGGGTTCACTTCACCCCCCTTTCCCAAAAACAAACACAAGCAGAAGGTATCAAAACTGTTCCCTGAGTAGGGAAAAAATAAAACCACCCTCTCAGTCAGATCATTTTGGTGATGGGGTGGGGAACTGCTGCTTGCCCAAAGCAGAGCCCTGCACAGAATAGATGGATAGCCTTTTTGTTCCCAGTCCTGTCCCCCGCAGCCATCCTGGTCAGGGCTCTCCCGCCAACACAGGCAGCTGCAGCTGCCGGGAACATCTCCCCATTCACAAACACCCTGAGTTTGATGATATTTGACAGATGTGTCACAGGAAAAAAAAGGAGGGGGGGGGCTTTTCAGATGTTTTGGGTGTTTAAAAATAGTTAAAGAAGGTAAATGATTCATTCTGACTTGTGTGTAAAATGTGAAATTATAATGCTATGTTTTGACTCTACCAAAACAATTTACTGTTTTCTGAGCAAACTGTTTCTGTGGAGGAATTTCTTGGTGTTTCCAAGTTGGGTGCATTTTTAAGATTTTGTTCTGATCTGGATCAAACCCCAGATTTAAAAGTGTCAAAATCTCCCATGGGTTGTTGCTTTCTTGCCAAAAGTGGCATGTTTGGCAAATGTCTGTCTGCGTGTGCATTTGCCACAGTGGGAGATGCACGTGGAGCTCAGTGCCTGTGCAGTGCAGGTCCTGACTGTGGAGCTGTCCCCATCCTCCTCTCCCTACTGCAGGCTCCTTCCACCCTCTGCTTGCCCTTCAGCAGAGCTTTCCTCATCGGTTCTGGGGCATTTCCCTCTCTGCTACCTCAGGAGTCCTCCTGGGCCTTCTGCTCCTCTGCCAAAGTCCTTGCCCCTGCACTCCCAGCCCCAGTGCTCCTGCAAATCCTGTGCTCAGCACTGCCTCTCTCAGTGGTGTCAGGACCTCACCCTGCCAGGGGATTTTGAGCCAACTATACCTTTTGTTTGTTTGTTTCCAGGATTTTTCTCCACTTTTTTTTGAGATGCTGTTGGATTTCAGGTTTTTCCTCCAGTACACTTCCAGCCCACCCCACAGCGTGCTGCCAGTAGGTATAACAACCTCGCTGGTCCCCTAACCAGATCACTTGTGACAGTGCCAGCTCCCCAAGCAGGTCCTGTCCCCTGCCTAGGAAACTATTTTGCTTTCATCTGAAGATGCTGTGCTGTCCTTGTGCTGGAAACAAAGGCACTCACTGCACAGAAGCCTTCCTCCTCCAGGCATGGCAGGGCTGACAGCACACCTGTAACTTGCATTTGCACAAGTCATGTCACTAAAATACAGCAACACATCAGCAGCTTTGACCTCTGCTGGTACCTTCCTGGATAGAAAGGCCTCACCCAAGTGGTCACCAAGTTTCACCTGCACAGAAAGACCACAGGTTGGACTTTCCCTGTGCTATCAACAGGCAGGAATGCAAACACCACAAGCAAGCCAGGCCAGGATCATAAAACTTGGATCTGATGTCAGTAGCCTGAGGATGTACTTTTGCATGTGACTCACTACCATGTCCTCAAATAACTTCACACTGTCAGTACTGGGGGAAAGGAAAACACGGAGCCAGAGCACAGTCCTCACACAGATGCTTTCCTCCACTGCATGCTGGAAAACCCCCCCATCCCTGCTCTTGCTCATCCTGGGTGCTGGCAGAGAGGTACAGGCTTTCCTGGGAGTGCTGTTCCCAGAATCCTCATTCAATGCACCAGGTGCCTGAGAGCCAGGTGGGAGAGGGAGTCAGCTAATTAAAATAAAATGGAAGGTGGTGTGCGATGTTATAAATAGGAAAGTGCTGGGAGTTTCCCCGGTGCTAAAAGCATGCTTGTAGGAATGGAGCTGCTGGGAGCTCTGGGGCAGGACTCCACAGATATCTACCAGGGAAGATGTATCTCAAATCCACAGACATTTCCTGCCTCTGTGAGAGTGTGTTCAGACAGGGATGACTCTGAAGTAGGTGGCTGAAGGGATGAGGGGCTGGCTTGCAGGCTCTTCTAGAGACCTGAGCAAAGAGTCACCTGCTGGCTTCTTTGACCTGGGGCCAGGCTGGCTGTCAGACTTAAGGCAGGAGGTGAGGCACCTCTCCACTTATCTCCTGCCTTACCCACACTATAGAAGAAAGGGCTGTAGGAGGCAAACACCTAATGCGTGTAAAGCAGGGCAAGCTCCAAAAGGAAGATTTGGGAGGACGGAGGTGTTTGACTCTTAAACTGCCATCATGGAGACTTTTGCTACTTGATTCTGAAGGTACTGAGTACTTTCTGCACTCAGTAACTTTTGGGAGGTGCTGTGTTAGGGTGGCAGGACAGGAAGTGTCCTGCTGCCACAAGAATGCTTATTCTCCTTGTGTCCCCAAGCAAGCAGAGGGCCTGGGTGCTTAAGGAGAGGAGTTGACTTACGTGTCATATAGCTGGGGAAACACTTCTGGAGGCCAACCAGCCCTTATACAAAGAAAGTGTCACCTCTGCCCTCCCGGGAGTTGCCTCCAGCTTGTTGGTGTCCAGGGCTCTGGGGGAACATTGTAGCTCGGCAGCAATCACAGAGAAACAGCTATATTTCCCTCTCTGTCCTGAGCACAATGTTAGTAGAGGTGAGATGAGCTGGGCAGGCTGCTACTGTTGCCATCAGTCTGGCCTTTGATTAAGACTGATTGTTCCGCTCTTAATTAACAGGAGACAGCTGCTGGCTGCTCTGGTGGAATGGAGGAGCAGAGCCCAGTGGCTGTGATAAAAGGAGATTGTGTCTGCTGGTTCACACTGAGCCTGGCAAGGCCACCCTCTGCCAAGCCATGCACAGGGCTGTGGGCAATGCCACTGCCAAACCTCACTGAGGACCCCAGACAGAGGGGGGCTCTCTCCCTCCAGCACCACCAGGGTTCAGCCTCTTGTGAACTGGCAGCAGAGATGGGGGGATCCGGATAATCCCTGGGGTGATTTTGTTGCTAGCTGTTTCCCAAGCCACCTTAGGGTGGTACTGCTGGCTGGTCCCCATGGGGTTTATTCCCCTATCTCTACTCCTCAGAGACCTTCCTGAGACAGAGCCTCTCCTGTGACAGCAGGTCTCATCTTCTGGTGACAGCTGCCGTGCTGCTGCTCCCACAGGTCTGTCCAGCCATCTGCCCTGGCCTGCACAAGGTGATGGGCTCCCCTGGGAGGAGGGGTGAAGCTGCTCAGCCTGTCACACTGACAGCTGAGCCAGTTCCCCATGAGATGAGAAGGCAGTTCTGCTCCCCAGTGAAGTGACCTGTGAGCAGGCAGCAGGGCATGGGTGTATCCCAGTAAAGCTTCACTGTCGTGACACTTTTCTGAGTTCAAGCGCTGCAAAGCTCACCTCAAACCTTCATAACGCAGGGACAGAATGCAAGAAAGAAGTGGTGGGTAATTTGCAAAATCAAGGAACTTTTGCCTTGCCATGCACTCAGTGAATTTATTTTGGCAAGGCTGGTCCAATGTTAATTATTGATGACAATAGCTCAATGCTATTTATCATGAAACTTTAGCAGGATGACAACCCCTGGTGGTTCACCTTCCAGCAGACAGCTATTAACTTGTTTTAAATCACAGCTGAGTCATGGTAGGGGGCTGGTGGTGCCAAAGGCTCGAGATTGGCCTCAGTGGACTCTGTTCTACACTTGTGCTCCATCATTTAAGTCCACGCCACTGCCAGATCCTTCTGGAACAAGCTCTCTGGCACCAAGCTTGGGGTTACCATCCCCATTCAGTGCATGCCTCAGCCTCTGGGGTGGAGGCAAAGGTGGCATCTGCTGCCCTGGCATCACTTGGGAGATGAGCATTGCATCCACCTGATGCAGTGCAAGAAAAACAACACCAGCCCAGAAGTTGCTGGGGAGATGTTTCCTCTGGTTTCTAGCCTTCTCTCTACTAGTCATCTAATAAATCTAATAAAATCCATCTTGCTGGTGTTTAATTCAATTCCAGCACCCAGAGACCAGGCTTCTTATGTCACTCACGGATCTAAGCATCTCCATCCTTGGCATACAAGCCAGGCCAAGGGGGCTGCTGCAGGCTCCTCCAAAAGAGAGCAGTTACCTGGGATCAGGACTCACTCTCCCAATCAATTACATGCTTATAGGTCTTCCTTGGGTGACACCTAATTGAATTATTTAGATACTTGAACACCAGGATCAGAGGCAGCTGTTGGCTTCTAGACTGAAATCTGAGCACTGAATGAGTTTCATCTCAACAACAATTCACCACAGCACCTCCTGTTCACACCCTCACACAGCATCAGCAATTTGCAATGTGTTCAGCCTAATTCAGCGAGTAGCTGGACTTTGGCGCCTGCTCTAAAGGGAAATGGCTTCCAAGGTCACACAGAGTTGTGACCAAGCCTGGTTCCCCAACTTTGCTCGAGCACCTGGAAACACAGATGGTGGCTCTGCTCCGTGGTGCACTTTCTGGTCACTGACATCAATGGTTCAGCAGTGCTTCGAGGGCCACAGAGCCAGGGCTGCAAATGCCCTGATCTGAGCTTTGAGGAGTGCGTCTGATGAAGGTTTCTAGTCCCATCATCTTCTCAAGGTGGATCACCCACGCTGTGTCACATGCTGCTAAGGAACGACTGCAGAGCTCCCAGCAGGAGAGATTTGGGTTTCCACAGTGCTGCCCTCCCAGAGGTCCTCCACGTGCCTCCCAGGCAGCAATACAGCCATGCTGGATGACTGGGAACGGGTGCTGGGAACTGCCCACAGCCCTCTGCATGGGCACCAGCCAGTACACAAAGCAGGAAACTGTTGGGGTGCCTGAGATGAGCACAACCCCAGGGTTTTGAAGTAACCACCTGTGTATCTTAGTCAAAATCTCTGGTACCCTCTGCTTTGCATCTGTCCTGCGGTGCCAGCTGACTGGGGACACTTCCATGCACTTTGTGCAGCTCAAACCACCAGTGGTCCAGCTAAAACACCTTCAGGGTGCCCCTGCAGGGGCCTGAGCTGTTGGTTAGGCAGCACCCTGAGGTGTAGAGGTGTTTGGAACACCTCTCATTGGAATTAAGCCATTACTTTGCATGAAATGTTGGTTTTCCAGGCATTCCTTGCTAATGAAATTCTTTCCCTCCTGAGAAAAAAGAAAAAAACCTCCAAATCCTCAATCCCTGTAGAAGATTCGTTCTTGGAAGGACCCGTGTGTCGTGCTGGCCCGTGGAGCAGTGTGACATGGGGAGGGCAGGCAGACAGGAGCAGGAGCCTGTCCCCAGCATGGGGAAGGTCCTGTGCTCCTCACTGCCAGGTCCCAGGTGAGGAGGGTGCTCAGTGCAGAGGCAGCATGGAAATTGGGAGTTGCTGCAGCTTCCCCATCCAACAGCACAAGCAGGCGTCGTCTCCCCCAGGAGGATGTGACAATTTGCTGTGCTGGAGCTCATTGCCAAAGAGATAAAATATTTATGGCTGCTCTCTCTTGCTTCCTGTTTCAAGCCACTGTGACTTACTTGTTTCGAATTTACATGCACGTTTAAAGTCATCTTTACATTCCTTCTAAGTATAAAAGGTTTATTTCTCCACGTAGTGTTTTGCCAGTCAGAATCAGCCACCCCATCTACTGTGTGACGGCATTTGTGCCCGGCTTCAGTGCTCATTTTCCTCTTGGTAATGATTATCATTATATGAAGAAAAATGGGTCATTTAGAGCAGTTTCTCCCCAAATGAAAGGCTGTGGGATACAGGATATCATTAAAATTCTAAACCTGACTTCCAACCTCAAAGGCAGGCTCTTGCTATTCGGTATCTCTGTGGAGGGAGGGAGGGAAGGAGGGAGGAAGGGAGGTAGGGAGAGGGCGCACGATGAATGTGCTTTGGCCGTGAAATGACTGGCTGAGCCCGCACGGCCGCTGCTGCCGACATCCGCGCTGGCATGAAGGCCCCCGGGCTGAGGTTATCGCCTGTGCTGCTCGCACACGGACTCCCTGCCCAGCAGCGGAGGGCAGAGGCTGCCTGCCAGCCTCTCCAAGGCTTTCTTCTGGCCAGCACATGCCCAGGACTCCCACTGCACCCGCTCCCGGCCACGGTGTGCGTGGGACAGGACAGCTAGAGCAGGTGACGGGAGCTAATTCCTACCACAAAAGGAGCAATTTAGCTCCTGCCAGGAGGATGTGGCCGGGTGAGGTCCCCTGCAGGAGTGGAGGCTGGCAAGCTTAAAAGCTGGTGCTTGGACAAGGGAAGAAAGCAGGCTGAAGTGTTCAGACGCAGCATCCCCAGAGGCACCGCTTGCCTTGCCCTTACCCATTGCGAGGGCTTAAGTAACCCCCATCTGAGAGTGCCAGTGCTGTCCCAGGGGCCAGCTGGCCGAGGCTAGGACCTGGCACCAGTCCCTCTGACACCCCTGTACCCACAACTGCAGGTGCCCAGGGATGAGGAGATGCTTACCCAGGGTCTCTCTTCACCTCCTCAGCCCTGAATCCAAACTCCCAGCATCAGGGTCCCCTCCAGGCTTTGGGCTCACTCCTTCCCTCCTCATTCCCACTGACAGGGAAGTGTGCTCTGCACACATTCAGTGTTAGCTTTGTATGTGACAGCAGATGTCCCACTGCCTGGTGTTCTCTGCTTCCCTGCTCTGCAGCACGCTGCTGCCCCAGGGTCTCGTTTCTATCTTTTGGTATCCCCAGAAGGGGCTTCACAGGAAATATTTTGCTTGGAAAGGCTATGCAACTTCACTGCAAGCCTGAAATTGCTGTGTACAGAGCTGTAAGGCAAAGCTAATCCGTTTTGCAGCTTAGCCTGCTGCTGAAAGATGCTATTTAAGAGTGAGGAACTGCTGTTTTTCTCCCCTCCATGAAATGGGAGGGACAAGAGGATGAGAGATGGAGACTGACCCAAAAGGGCTAATTTAGAATCATCTTTTAAGAAGGAAGACTTGCCCTGTATTGTCAACTTTTGAAGATCTTCCTTTCTAACTGTGCTCAGAATGGACTCATTTTTCATTCTCTTTTTTTCACATTTTAAATCAAAATGGGCATGGAAAGCTCTCTTTCTGCTGATCCCAGCCAACAAATGCACCATGGCTAACACCACGCCTCATCATGGGATTTGGGAACAACCACACCAGCCCATCCTGGTGACTACATTAACCAGCTCCACATGGGTTTTTAAGCAAAATAAGAAAACTACAAAGAATGGTTAGGAGACAACCTTGAATGCTTTGTTCAGCCTCAGAACTACATCCTTTCTCTCTGGGGTTAATTTACCCTCTACCTCCCCTTCCCTCTGGTGATAACTTCAGATTGACTTTGAAATAGCAAATGGTTTGGACTTTTCAGGAACAATGAATGTGGTTTGCTAGAAAACACAGTTCCAGGGGAAGAGGATTAGGATTCAAACCTCATTCCCAACTGATGTCAGACAAAGGCAATAGCAATAAAACCTCTTTCTACCCACTAATGGCCACAGAGTCATTGTGCACCTTCTCCCCTGGTGGGAGGGAAGCTCATCCCTTGGGAATTGGGAATAAAGTGTGGAATGGAGCTGACATTTCCCAGTTTTTCAGAGAAATAACATGAAACATCGTAAATGTCTTTTGGCAGGTGTTTCTCACTGAACTTTCAATTCTAAGAGACACAGGAAAACTGCTGTTTGCAGGGCAACAGACATCCCTCCTCTACAATGATGAAACCCTGCTAGGGTGAGATTCAGGGAGACCAGGGGAGACTGGGGGAGAATGGGACCACCAGTGCCCTCCCACAAGATCTCCCACGATGAAAACAAGCAGTGCTAAGCTTTCCAACATAAAACCCACTACAGCTGACCTCTTCCAGAGGAAGTACCAGAAGCTTCCTGCTCTCTCCAGACTTGGAGCATCTCTAGCACCCTCAGAGCTGATTTCAATGCGATTTCTGTTATTTCAGGCCTTGGTGAACCAAGTGCAGATGGCAGCTGAGTTGTTTGCACCATGAGGGTGCACCTGTCTGGGAGTGATGGTGCTCCCTGTTGTGGTGCTTGCCCACCATAGCTGGGGCCTGGATGCTCTGCTAAGGGGAGCTCTGCTTTTGGCATGGAGCTGCCCCGCTCCCCAATCAAGCAGCACCCAGTACCAGTACCGTGGGGTAGGACACGGGGATGGTGGGACCCTCCTTTCTCCTTGCACCGTGTCCTACAGAGCCCTGCCCCACTCCTGGTGAGAGCACAGCTCAAGCTGTTCAGTACTTAGCTGTTTTCTGCTTACTCAACTGTGGGCTCCTGCCAAAGGAGGGACTGTCCTCCCAGACTGCGTCTGCCTGACACCGCGGCACTTGTGCTTCCTTCCCAGGGGACATCCATTAACACCATTAGCTCTGTCCCACTCTGCTGCTCTCCCTGACCAGTGCTGGCCCAGGGACGGGACATCACTCAGAGGAGACCTTGGCCAGCAGAGTATCCTTGCTTCTGTGAGATGCTCTTTGGGCTGCTTCCCCCAGCATTTTGCTTCAGCTCAATTTTTGGGTGTTTATTCCTGCCTTGGGAGCCCTAGAGCCCTGCCCTAGACTCCCCTCTTTCAAACCCTCTCTTCCCAGCCTCCTTTGTGTGGCACAGCCATCACCCTACTCCTGTGTGATGGTGGCTGTCCATCTTGCCTGTAGCAACAATTGGGTGTTTCTAACCGTGTAGCTAAACCCTGCAGCCCTCCTGCAGGAACAGAGTGAGCTGACCTGGGCAGGGCTTGCTCCCTGTCCCCAGAGGGACAGCTCCAGCTTGCAGTGTGAGCTGGGGGGGAGTACAATTTCCCCCCCTGGTGCTCAGTCCTGCTTCCTGCTTGGAGTGGTGGTTCCTCTGACATTCTAAATCTCCCCTCTTCCTTGGGGGATGAGGACCACCCTGATTTGAGTGTTCTTACATGAGTACTGAGCCACCTATGGCTTTTTGGGTGCACCCTTGTGTTCTCTTTCTGTGGAAAGCTGATTTCTTTGTGCTGTCCTCCAAAATAGCTCGAGTATACTTGTAGGAGAGATTGTGGAGAGCTGGCTTTTCTTTTCTCTGCGCTGGAACACCAGTGACACTCGGCATGATGTTCGTGTGAGTAACACCCTGCAGGATATCCTGTAAGCCTCGGGCCCTGGGCTATGGCAGGATGGGGAGAGCACAGCTAGATTCAGGTTTGCACTAATTTGATCTCAGTTTCAGCTTTAAACTGATTAGGGCACACATGGTGCCAATCCTGAATTACTTCAGTTCATACCTGAATAATAACTACATACAGCTTTCCACTGAATGAATTACATGTGTGTAAACACACCCCTTCTGTAAATTTAAACAAGGTCTTGAAGCAAAACAAACCATTTTTCACCACACAAATCTGCCACTGTCAGATTGCTGCTAATGCTGGGATCCCCTTCTCTGCTGAGCAACAAGCCAGCCCTCCAGTTAGTCCATGGTTTGGCCTACAGCACCCAGCTGAGCACCTTCGGTAAGAAAACAATGCAGATAAGGAGGAAGGAAAGAACAAACCTTGTACAGTAAACAAAGGGCACATCTGTCCCCTCCCTGCTAGCTGATAGACATGCTACACCAAACACCAGCTCCTAGGAAGTCATCACTTATCCCTGTGTCTTGCTAGACAGCATGTGCTGCAGGTGAGATTATGGATGGACTGTTAGAAGTTATAGTAGATGCTAAGATCCCGTTACAGGTGTCATTTCATCTGTCAACACATGGGGAGCTTATATCTGCAACTTCTGTTCAGTGATGGTGAGCTCCAGCAACAAGGAGGCCCCTGAGTGTCAAGCAATACATGTTTCTGTGGGTTGGAGATAACCCATAGCAGCAGATAAGTGTTTTGGGACCCCGCAGCCAGAAGCAGCATTACTTATTTTGGGCAGTCCCTGGAAAAGTCTCTGTTCTTGGTACAAATGCTACATATCAGGAACACGGAAAAGAGTCATGAAGTCCAAGCTGAGTGAGGCCACTGCACCATTCCTTCCCCTACTGCACTGAAAGGAGTAGAAAACAGCTTTTTTTTTTCCCCCTTCATTATCTAGTTGGGAAAAAAAAAAAAAAAAACACAACAGGAAAACTAAACAATCCATGGTATGGTCATGTTCAGCCCTGAACCTGACCCTTGCACTGCATCCCCAGTTTACACAGGAGCCAGCTCCTTGCCTGAGAGAGCCCAGCAGCCGATGGGGTTTTGCTGGCAGCTGCTGCCTTTGGCTCTCTATACCCATGCATACTAATATGAAGGAAAATGGGATGGTAATTTAATCCTATGCCACTAGAAGCAAAGCATCACACAAGCCTGCTCATCCTCTCCTCTAAGTTTAGCCCAACAGTGTATTAAAAAGCTGCTACTGGATTCTCGCCAGCCCTTACTTAGCTAAACTACCTGACTCTGCAGAACAGCAGAAAATTCTCCATTCTGTGTTATTTCTGATCCTTGGGAGAACAACCCACATCTATGAGGGAACTTGACCCCCTGGGCCTGCAGGAAGCCAGTGTAATTTGGGAAAATGGGTGGAGCGACAAAGGCTTTCTTGTGACATTGGGCATGTTTCCTTCTGCCTGGAGCTGAGCTGCTGGAATCTCAGCTCAGGGCTCCTTCCATCCCTCCACTGCAAGCCCATACACAGTAATGAATAAATCTGTCCCTGCTCACTTATAAATAGTTTATAAAAGGTTCATAAATAATTTCTAGATGTTTTAATGAATAGTTAATCAATTGTTGCAGGGCCCAACAGGTCAGCAGATTGCTTATAGCCATCAATTACAATAGCTGCTGATGAGCTTATGAGCATCAGTAGGACTCTACTGATGTCTGTGATGGGCTTGCAAGCATCTATATAAAGAGTTAATTAATAAATTATGCAAGTGCTTTTACTTAAAAGCTGTAGAAGGCCATTGAAAAACGCATTCTTGGAAAGCGATGGGCAACATGAGCAAGCGAACATCTGGACCTGGATTTGCATCCCTGCCTCGGAGGAGCAAAGCTGGCAGAGAGGTGCCAGCCCGGCCCAGCAGGCAATCCGGCTGCCTGAAGAGCAGCAAATTCCCTTTGTTCAAGGCAATCCAGCTGATTCCAGAGAAGCTCTGTGCCTGCCATGTGCTGGACCAAAGCAGACTGTTCTGGTCCCCGCTTTGAGCCTGGTGCCTGGACCAGGGGTCTCTGCCACCTCATCCAGTTGCTGCAGGAGCATTCTTGGTGCAGTGGCTGCCGTGGGTAAGGTACCGTAAAGGCAGGAAACACGGATGCTGGAGAAACCGAAACAATTCCCATCTGGCAGGTCTGAGCCTCTGGAGAAGGGCTCTTCCCTTCTGGGTGATTTGTGGTGAGCTGCTGCTCCCCTGGCCTCAGCATCCCCCTCTGCCCAGGGGGGGTGGGTGACACACGACACGCCGTGCGCTGGAGCACCATGAGACAATAATGTCTGTGGTGTTTGGCCTCCCTAACAGGCGCTCTTTATTATCATTAAACCCTGAATATTTCTGGATGATAAAAGCAATTAAGTGTAAAAAAAGGTAATGATCCATTCCATATTGCATCCAAAAGATATGAAAATCCCTCATAAAATTATCACCCTAGCACAGAATTGGACCTAAATATCTTTATAATGTAAGATGGAGAACTTTGCTTACAGTCAGAACATTTATAAGGCATTCAATTAGCCACCAGAGGGTTTCTTAGTATTACCCAATTCTCCACGAGCACGGAGGCAATTACAGGAGATTCTAACTTTTTAAATTAAAGACAAAAGACAGGAGAATTTGGATAAAACCTGTTCCCAGGTTCACCCTGGAACGTACATGTGGAGGAAATTTCATGCAGATCAGGCTTAATTTACTGCACAATTTAGCTCAGAGCCAGAGCAAGACTCTTTTCTGTTTGTTTGCCAGAAGATCCTTCTGTGTGGGAAGGGGACTGGTACATGATGTACTGCTCTGCGAGCAGGTCCTGAGTAAGTTCCCATGAGTGGTTGGGGCAGGGTACCATCCCTTTTCCCTCTCCTGCAGACCCCACCACCCTTCCAAAGTACCAGAGCCCTTCAGCATGGGTCCCATCCCCAGCTGCTCTGGGGGTATCCATCACAGGGACCCCCATCCCCCTTGCTCCTGGCCCCTGGGTGCTGGCAGCAGCCACACAAGCGTGGCAGTAGGTGTCCATGCCTCCAGCCTGTGCTCCCCTGCTGCCACTCATCCCCTGCACACTCCTCCATGCATCATCACAGGACGCTGCCATGCCCTGTGACTAATTTAGGTTGGAAATCAAGTGTATATCTGTAACAGGCACTTAATGGGGAGGGTAATCAATCACAGCAGCAGATTAGCAAGAGACATGATGGATTTCCTGATTCTGACATCTTTAAATCACAATCGGTTTCTCCTTCCAGAACTGCTCGGGCTGTGCCAGAAGTGATGGGCTCAGTGATGCATCACCCAGTCAAACCTCCCCACAAACGGGTGTTGTGCTGGGGGCCCACATTCATAATCCACTCTGTCCACATCCACCTGCCAGCAGGTACTGGGGCTCTCCTACCCTGGGAGAGGGCAGCAGGGGGAGGAGAAACTCTCCCTGCACCAGGGTCTTTGATCGCTTCCTCCTGATCTATATTTTGAGAACGTTTCAATGGATCAAGGTGTCAGCTCTGTAGTGCTGTCAGAAAACACCATTTTCTTTTAATAAGCAGAGAGCAGCAGGTCATTTCATCTCCTACACCTGCTCTGATCCTCCAGCAGGGGGGCTAGGACTGAACCTTCCCAGGGCAGCAGCAGCACCTCTCTTCTCCTTTCAGGATGGCTCTGGGCAGCCCTTTCTCCATCACGAGGAGGGCAGTACCCCAGCACAGCCCCTTCCCAGCAGCTTCTGGGGATACACACACCCCTACACATTCCCAGGGGTGTTTCCTTCTCTGGAGCTGCTCCACACCACCACAGCCTCACACAAGCACCAGTAGCTGCTCCCAAGCATTTGGGCTTCCCACAACAGCCTTGTTGTGAGAGGCTTTATAATCACAGCAGTATTCTATAAAGGAATCCAAAGCTATGCTTTTGGATCCCTTTTGGATCCAAAAACTTTGCTTTTGGCTCCCAATCCTGCAAGCCTGGCTTGGCTCGCAGGCAGAGCCTTATATCCAGCCACCAGCCTTAGACACTTCACGCTGGCTCCCAGTGTGACCCAAAATCCTCCTGCGGCCGCACAAGAGCCTGGTGTCTTCCCAGGCAGCAAGGATCACAAGGCTCTCAGTGCAACCAGGGGGGTCACCAGCCCCATATGCCAGCCCTGAAGGACTCGGGCAGGCAGAAGCATCACGGAGAGAGGCTGTGTGAGCCCCAGCATGGCAGGGTGTCCCCAGGCCCCCTCGGAGCTGGCTCACACGTCCTGCTGTGTGAATCACTGCATGGCTGGGGAGGAACGAGATAGGCTTCTCCTGATGCCATCCCACTGCTGGACTTCCAAACCCTTCCTACAAAACCATCCCTGTTCAAGGTGTCTGGGCTGTTCACAGGGAAAAGCGTGCGGGGGAAGGAAGGCGCACGGAAAGGTGAAGTGAAAGTTAATACAGCTGCATAAATGAACTCCGACACTGCACGGGGAGGATGCAGGAAAACATAATGCTGGAAAGTGCTTTTATTCTTTTGCTGAAAAGCAAAACTCTGTGCTACTTTTTCCAAAGCACTGAAGCATATTCTGATTCCCCAGGGTATTCCCTCACGACCTCTGACGTTCCCCATGCTCTCTCTCCAGACAAAGGGCATGCACTCTGGCGGGGCTGGGTGCCCCTGCTGCCTTCCCTGAGCCCAGGTGAGGGAGAGAAGGATTGCAAGCGTGCAGAGAGACTCCCCACTGAGAGAATAAGTCCTGGCTCTTGGGGCACTTACATTCAGCAAAAAAATAGGGGGGGGAAAGAGCATGTATACAAATATATACATTCATATCTATATGTATGTCATTATGCAAAGTCATGGTGAGACAAAGTGGATCAGCTACAGTTTTGACGTGCTAAAATTAGGTTTTATGTAAAATAAGTATTTCCTTCATGTAGGGCATGTTGGTATTAAGATTTATTTTCATCTTGACTTGTATTACTGCTTGATATGATTGGGCAGAGCCCTGGGCACATGCATATCGTTCCCATTCATAACATATACATGGATTCATGACCTAGCTAGCAAGCTGAATTGCCTTGCAATTTTTTTTCCACTGAAGAAAGCTTAATAACCGTATAAGTCTTAGAGCAAAAAGAGACCCCATGTATTTGCTCTGCAAGAAGAGCTCTTGAATGGAGTTGTAGGAGGCAGAGAAAGCATCACACCAACTGCCTAATATTCATTACCCACATGGGCTCGTTTCTACAAGAAGGTCCCATCATGTCTGTGGGACTAACAGTGGATGTCAGGGCAGTAAACTGTTGTGGTTGGGAGTGGTTGTATAAGCTCCAGAACAGCCCCTGACTTTCTCAGAAAAACAAAAAAAAGTCCTGGTTAGTTCATTTACTTCAACTCTTTACCAAGTGCCTTTGGCAAAGGCACTTCACTGTTATGAAGAAAGAATAAATTGAATGTTTACAAATGTGTATGTGAGAGCCCCCATGCTCCTGCAGGAACAGAAATACTGTTACCATCAACAGGCGGAAACAGTGAGTTTAATAATGACTTTCATGTCCCCTGGGGCTTTCCTGAAACAGTGAGGAACGTGTCCTCGCTGCAGCTCAGGTGCAGGTCTGGGAGCAGTCAGAGCCCAGGGGTGGCTGTCACGGGGATACAACACTTATTTAATGGAAAGGAAAGGTCCATCACTAACAGCAGCCAGGAAACTAAGGCTGCCTGTGGAAAGTAAGGAGAGGAGACACGAACAGGAGGGGAAGAATCACCTGCTTATCTGCATAGGAGGGGAATACAGCGTAGTTTGATTTCTGTTGCAGAGGAGCAGGGACGACAGGAAAGACACCGTGCACGCCAGGGACACTGTTGAGAAATCACCCTCTTGAAGAGGATCTCCTCCTGTCCTTAGAGAAAAAACTCCTGACAAAATAAGGGAAAGCCACAGCTAGCTAAGGAGAAGGAAGAAGTGGGTTTATAGCAAGCTTTTCTCAGAGGCAGAGAGGGCACCATGAAAGACTGGCTTAAACTCCTGGGTTTCTCATGCAGCAAGAAAACAAAGGTGTTTTCAGTGAAAGAGCCTGACCATGTATTTGAAGGAATTGGGATCACTGGACCACCTAAAAGGTCAGGTAGCTTTGTAATAGAAGGACCACATTAAGAGTGTGCTATACATCTTCCTGAGAGTAATTCTGGAGCTCCACTGCTGGAGACAGCACTGCTGCTGGGACTGATAACAGTTTTGCAAGAGGCTGCTTTCCAGGTGGAAGCTGAGGTGCAGATGCTCAAATCAGCTCTGCTTGGATGTGGCTGGAGCAGGCTTTTTATGTGCCAGTTATAGAACTGACACGAGGAGATGCTGCTTTTGTTTGCTTTTTAAGAAGAAAGAATGTTATGGAAAAAAGCCAGCTGTAGAAAGTAAGCTTCCATTGGACATTAGTGGAGCAATGACCACTGGTTTCAGTATAATTAAACAGAAAGGCATGAAAAACAGGCTGATAATGAGTGCTTCATCCTGAAGAGGAGAAATTGGATGAAGGCATTTCCATACTCCTCTATGTGGGTACTTTTGGCCCCTTTGGCTTATTCCCAGCTTTCCAAAGGAGAGATGTCAGGATGCAGCACCCACAGAGCCAAAGCTGTGGGCTCTACAACCCCAGAAGCCCTCAGCCCACAGACCTGCTATCACCTGCCATGTCCCCTTCCCCACCCATCCCACAGTCCTGGGGCTGGGGCCTCCCTGCAGGACACTGCACCCTTGCCTCCCAGCTCCTCGGGAGCACGTAAGCACCGCTTCATTTCATACACTTGAATGTCTAAAAACATATGTGGCATTCCCATACAACTGTCAGCATCGACCTTCGTAGCTGCCATGGTGATGAGCACCACAGAGAAGCCTATAAATAACATCAACGTGCCACACGCTGGCCCTTTTATGAGCCCCACTCTTTTTGATTTACTTATATGCAAGATTTTTTACAGGACAACCCAATTAAGCTTGACAGCCGGCTGACGATGAATTCCTGCCCAGTGACAACTTGCAAACACTTTCTTTTAAACCCAGTAACGTGACTCAGAAGATCAGTTGAAGCTACTGGTAGGATTTTGCATTACCTTAAGACCTTTACAGCAACAGCCACTGAAGAACACCCCAGTGCAGGAGACAAGGAGAGTCATCCCATCCAGTGCTGAGCAGCAACACAACACCAGGCTGCAAGTTTTAGGAAGGGCCCTTAATTCCTGCACTACATGTATAGGACAAGCACTCAGGTACAGGGTCCCACCGAGTTTTGGGAACGCTACAAGAACATTGCATGCCTGATCTCATACATTTTGTCTATGACTTTATCTGACCGAGCTGCTCTGCTGTCAAGGTAATGCAAAAGTGTGGTCAGTCCTGCTGAGCTGCACAGTGGCCATGAATTTTGTAGGAGGCCACCGTGGAACCGAAAGGCCTCAATCAGGGGTGCCTTGGTGGCATCAGCACCCACTGTGAATCCAAACTCAGTCACTTTGCCTGCAGCCAGGCTGCTCACCTTGGCTTCCACCACATCTTCCAAGATGGGCACTGCTCATCCAGCATCCACCACAGCTAACGCCTCACTTTGCAATTTTCATCTGATACCCCTGTCATTCCAGCAGTAATTCCTATATTCCAAATGAACAACTGATAAATAAAACAGAAGATCCAGAGCTTGCATGGCATGTCTTTCTCAGTCCCTGACAAGTCGCAGCTATTCTGGGAAAGCCTCATTCAGTCTCCGGACCCACATCCACTTTCCCTGTGATGGACAATCCTTACCCCAAAGCTACTCGAGCCGGATGGCTTTCCCAGTTTAATGGTGTCTTTCTTACTCTCTCTCTGCACATCCTCTACCACTGAGCCAAAGGAGAGCATGCCCTGCTGCGACAGATGAAAAACAAGGTTATTCACTGAAGTTGCTTTCAGTGTTGCTCCCTGGGCAAGACAGTGCCTGGATCCTGCCCCAGGCTCTCTGGGGAGGCAGGGGGAAGAAAACCCCCTTGGCACACTGGGAAAAACACAGGCTCCTCACTTACAAATGAACACAGCAGCATTTTTTCAGCTCTTCTCAGCTGCAGCCCAAAACTGAGTTTTCAGGCCCAAATATCCATTTTCAGGTTTTTTATACAGAATGATTTAACAATATTGAGGAAGGCAAGGGCCTCATAAAATCACATTCAGCCACTTGAAAACCCAATTTCCTTGCAATTTTTCAAACTGAGGAAGTTTTGATCAGCTGCAGTTTGACGTTGAGCTGACACCTGAACTCAGGTGGCTGGAAGGTTAATGAAGAGCAATGAGTCCCAACAGTCACTTAAGCTACCCAAACTCTGTGATTACTTGGCTTCAGGTTTATAAATTCCCCACAAATCCACAGTGTGGGTACCTGTTCTCCCCTCTCCATCATTTTCTTTGTTTATGTCTGCTGCATTTTTCTCTATTCTTTCTTTCCTCTCTCCTGCATTGTTTTATTTTTCCTTTGCCACGGAAATCCAGCACAGTGCAACTTTGCAAAGTTCTTTTGCAGCTATAAACTTCCTATATTCCCCCTGCTAGACTTGGGTGTGAGGAAGGAGTTCAAAGCAATGCTACTCTTGTGAAATTCCCTTCAATTTGAGGCAAGATCTGTGTAGGACTGCAAGGATTCATTGCCAAAGCCTGGTTACACAGGACGACAAAATTAATTACAAGGTGATTAATCCTCCATCCTGAAAGAGGGAGGCACAAGCACTGCCCAAGGTCTGAGGGCACACGATGCTACACGAGGCAAAAAACTGTGCTAGTTATTAGTTTGGATGAGTTGTGTAGCTGCAGAAAAAGTGAGAAGATCAGAAAAGCCAAGATATCAAAGGAGAAACCAAAGAAAACATGAGATTGATTTCTATCAGAGAAATGAGAGCTGAACAAGCCAGTGATTATATCGCTGGACCTGCAGAGGGATGGGGATGGGGATGGGGATGGGGATGGGGATGGGGATGGGGATGGGGATGGGGATGAGGTGCTTGCTGCTGTGCTGCATCCTGAAAACGAGCGGTCATGCTCCACAAAATTCAAGATACATCAGGGGAATTCAAACAAGAGTAAACCAGAGGCTGGATATTTTGCAAAGGGATTAAAAGAAAGCTTTAAAATAGGAGCCAAAAGCTCCACAGGTAAACTAATTATGTGGAAGCTGCCCAGGAAAAAAATGTGTAGCAGCAGCATGAACTTTGGTAGCAGTACCAGCAGACTGAGCAGCCGAAGTGCCGGCATGAAGATGGCACAGGGCAAGGGGAGGTGTTGGTCAGCAGAACCATGCACAGCAGGTTCTCCTGGAAATGCAGAAAATCAGGGAAGCTGCTGCCTGCCAGGACCTTGCTTGCAGAGGCAAACTTCAGCAGGAGCTTAAAATGCAGCTCTAGAAGAGAATCACGAGGTTACAGTCCACAGCAGGGAGCAGTTGCTTGGGCAAGAACTTGCCCAGCCTTAGAATGAGGAAAGCTGACAGTTCTACAGGAATTTCTTGTGCTTTTAAATGCAGGCACACAAGTCCACAAGGGTTAGCCCAGGCTGACCTAGCTTTAATAACATAAGAACTCAGGGTCTTTAATAATAAAGTTGCTATCACACTACACTTTAACCTTGACGTGTAAATGATGGGCCAGGGCAGGGGGCGGCTATAAAAGAGTGAACCTGCATTGCCAGGCTCTACTAACGTTGCGGAAATGAACACAGAGGGAAGAGAAAAGCCATCCCAGGACTGCAGTAGTGGCAGCTGGAGCTTTTTGCTATTTCTTAATTGCTAAGGACAACCAGGGACCTTCCATTTGTTTGCTGCCTTGCTGGGTCTGGTGCGTGGGAAGGGTGAGGGCACGCTCTCACGCTGCCTGGTTTGCAAACAGCGCAGAGGGAAAAGTTCAGCTGGAATGCCTGAGGAAAAAGCAGCCACATTCAAGGACTAATAGCACGGCTTTCTTCTTAACTGGAGCTACCAGCAAGACTCCAGCAATGTGCTTGCTTAAGCAGGGAACTCTGTGAACCATTTAAGGGGGCTGGTCCACAAGCAACTACCTGGAGCCTGTAACATGCTGGAGAGGGAGCAAGGCCAGAGCGCCTCCAGCACACACAGCCCCTGCTCCCAGCTATTCCAACAGACAGGATATAAACACCAGGAGTGCAGCATGGCCTGAAAATGCAGATATCCCCACCTACTTGTGCAACAGCTCTTGCAGTGGTGGGACAGAGAGAGACTTCCTTCATTTGGGGGGTCACAGTGTTTCTCTGACCCTTCCAGCCCTGAGACATTTGGATGTTTCCAAGGTGCTCATCTGTTTGCTCCCTCCAGACTCACGACTCACAACCCAAGGAAGAACCAATTGGTCTCAGGGAAGCTGAGGATTTGTCTTCCCCATGGGTGCAGGGACCTGGATCCACTTTGAGATGCTTCCTCTGGGAGAACGAAAAGATGTGACGGGCTCATGGGAAAGAATGAAGTTTTCCTTATGTATCTCAAGCATCAAACCCATATTCAAAGCAGGCTCTCCATGGATGCACAGCTGGGCTCTCACATATGTTTGTCTGCAGAGCTATCACAGTCTGAGCCTCAGTTTTGCTGCCAGATTTTTGTATTCTGTGCTGGATTCCCAAGGGTCTTCATTTGGACTTACCATCCCCACAGGGGTCAACAGGACTGCAGCTGCTGTCCTAGCATCTGCAGCCAGCTTTGCTGAGCAGCAGTGTGGTCTGCTGGATAAAGCAGGGGCTGGGAGCCAGGAGCCCCGAAAGCCAGCCCAGCCCTGCCAGGAGCCTCCAGAGGGCTCAGTCAAGCTGATCAGTGTCTCCAGAGACAGTTAAGGCATGTCCCAGCCAGGCATTAACACTGGTGACCTCGTGTCCGCCTGATGATCAGGGAAAGCATTAAGATGCCCCATGGGTCCTGCAGGAAGAAGAGATCAGGTGGTGTCCACACCTTCCACATCCCACCCCAGTCCTTCTCTCTGCAGCTGGCTCTGATTTGTGAAGCTGAATGCTGAAAGTCTACAGCATCCATGGCCAGGATCAAGTGAGAGGAACATAATTAAAATAGCCAGTGTAGTCCTACGTTGTGGCAGTGGGGAGGTGACTTGAGACATGTAGGACCCTCTGCCTGAGCCCCATGCTTTGGAAGATGCCTGGGAAGAAGTCCTTCTGCAGAGAAACCTAGCAAAGCCTTTCCAGTCTCCCTGTGTGCTTCTGGCCTTAGCCAAACTCTTCTTTCTAAAAACCTGTGGAACTACGGGTCCATCAGCAGGCTGGAACAGACTCCCAACTGTGGGCTAAAATCTTGTATAGCATCAGCTGCAATCCCTTTCGTGGTGATCCTGTGATCCACAACTAATCCACACTTGGTGTTTGGACACCACCTCCCAGATATCTGTATTAATGCCAGGTATAACCCACCTGCCTTCCTTCACTCTTTATGATCACTATGCTCAGATGTGCACTACAAGCACTGCCCACATTCAAGCCTGATTAGCAGCAGCAAAAGCTCTGTTAATATGATGATGCCATCTTAGCCCCTTTGATCTGGAGGAGCTAGATCCACAGGAGAGCACCCTTGTCCCCCCGATCACTGCACAGACCCGCAAGCTCAACAACACTGGCTGCTGCTGGAGTCAGGCCTGACCCAGCCGGCACAGTTCCCTGCTACGTGCTCCGAGGGAAAAATTAAGGCTGCGTTTTGTCAGGTGTCTGCGTATGCAGTGATGGATTCTGCATCTAGTTATTAACCTCTTGAAAAAGCTCAGTGTTATCTTGTATGGAAGTAATATTAGGTTAAACAGCTCTTGATAACTTATCTCCCATTATCAGTACGTTCATTCAAGGCTAATATTTACTCACATCCAAGAAAAGTTGCTGTATTCCCAACGGCATTTTTTATGGAGTCAAATGAGAGCAGTTTTAATAGATTTTAGGTACTTAGGGGGCCATGTTACCCAAGTGTCTCCTAATCCTGAATCTGCAACACAAGAAAACTCTGCAGGGGGGACAAAACCTGGACACAGCACCCAACCTCCAGAGGAAACCTAATCTGGAGGGGGAACCTAACCTGGAGGACAAAACCTGACGTGAAGAGCAGCTCCTGCAGACACAAAGGTGTTGACCCAAATTTCCCACCTCCAGCCTGCTGCACTTGCCATGCTCCTTCACAGCCATGTTCCTTCACAACCTTCCTCCCTCAGAAGGCAGGTCAGCCATGGGCTAGCAGGTCCATGTGACCCTTCCCCTCCCCTTTTTCTTTCTGTAATCACAGCCATTCAACCAAGAGATCAGAAGAGACATTCCCTACCACTTCACTCCATCATTCAGTCTACTGTAGGTAGATTCCTCTTAGCTGAAAAAAATAAGTCTTTGTGCTTTCACTGTGGACACTGTTAAGAAAGTGTCAGTGTTTTGCTTCCTGGTATTTTTCCAGGGAGCCCATTCCCTTCCTTATTACTTTTGCTGATGCTATAACAGCGTTGTAAAGCCTTAGGCAGGGACTGAGACCCTGCTGTCCTGGACGTGGCAGAAGCAGAGATTAGAGAACAGAATTTGCATCCAAAAAAAAGAGATCTCTGCGATGTAACTTCTCCCACCACTATTTATGGGACCGGGTGTCTTGGGATCTGATCCCAGGCATTTCCCATCTGCACAGGCACTGCCATGCACACAGCAGAGCTTCTGCAGTCCCTGCCTGAAGTTACCAGGCACGAAGGCAGTTTCCCAGTGAGCTACACAGCCTGGGTTCCACTCACAACCTCTCCTCTCCTCCACACCATCGCTGGTCCACAGAGAAATTGGACCTTGGCGATCACTGGGCTGTTTTATGATGCCATTGCAGCTGGTGGAGTCAGCAGAGCTCAACCCCTGATCTGTAAGCAAGCAGCAGCCCTTGGAATGGCCAGGGGCTGGTGAGAGACCGTAGCTAATGTTTAGTCTAAGCTGCAAGTGGCAGGTACATTTTAAGTGTGTCCCCTGACTCAGTACCCAACCGTGGTGAGTTTATAGCCTTTGATATTGTTGCATTAATCATAAGGAATCTCCCAGTTCCTTGGAAATACAGCAATGAGCTCTCCAGGGCTAGTTTCAGTACTTTTATTCCTAGGTAATAGCCCTCTCCCTCATTTATAGCTATGTCTAGACACAAAGTGAGCAAGGTGCTATAAACGCTTGATGGAAAAACCCTCTCTACCTCCTAATTCCTGCATTTCACTTCCCGACTGTGCACTGAATGCACGGGTATAAGGTCTGTGCTCGCACACCTTCCCGTGCCACCAGCCCTGAATGACAGCAGCTTGCTGTCCCCAGCACTGGAGCTCAGCTGGCGCCCCAGCACAACCCAGAGGGTTCCCAGGGACAGGAAGCTGTTTGCTCAAGTCCTGCAATCTGCCTCCAGAAAGTGGCCAACTGGGAAGGAAAGAAGGAAGGAGTGCTGCAAATCCTCCTGGGAAGATGCTGGGGGAGCTGCTCAGCTCCTGGTGGCATTTCACAGCACTGCCCTTCCAGGCAACCTCTGACAAGGCAGGACAGTGTGAAGAGGAAGAAATCAAACTGACACATAAATAAGAGGAAAGAAAGGAGTTATTTAACTCTTTTGGGGGGGGATGCTAATTATTAATCAAAACCAAGAACATTAGCATAATGGGATGAAATCCTGTAATGTTCAAGGCCTCTATGGATGTCAAAAAAACATTCACTAAGTTAAAATACTGTATTTAATGCACCTCTAGTTCCAGTGGCACCACTCAAGTTATACTTTGTACTGAGGGAATCTGTCTACCTATTTTACACCTCCCCAGGGCGCTTGAAATAACTGAGACCTCTGAGGCAGACAGAGGATCGTGAGAGTGGCTGGGGAGAATACATGCTGAGGCATGAGGGGACGACCCATCATCACTGACACTGGACACACCACTGGCAAGGAGAATTAAATCACATTTCCTATGGGAGATGAGGGTGCTACTGCCTGGAACCAAGCACACAAGGGAAGGGGCTTGGGAAGGGGCTGATTAGCAACAACACATCTCAGCCATGGAATCATAGAATCATGGAATCATTTAGGTTGGAAGACTGCTAAGATCATACAGTCCAACCACTAACTGAACACTGCCAAATCCACCACTAAACCACGTCCCTAGGTGCCCCACCTACACATATTTTAAATCCCTCCAGGGATGGTGACTCAACCACTTCTCCGTGCAGCATGTTCCAATGCCTGACAGCCCTTCCAGTGAAGAATTTTTTTCTTGATATCCAACCCAAACCTCCCCTGGTGAACCTTGAGGCCATTTCCTTTGTCCTGTAACTCGTTACCTGGAAGAACAGGCCATCCCCCACTTTCCTACAACGTCCTTTCAGGTGACTCTAGAGAGAAATAAGGTCTCCCCTAAGTCTGCTTTTCTCCAGGCTAAACACCCCAAGCTCCCTCAGCTGGTCCTCGTATGAACTGAGCTTCAAACCCTTCACCAGCTCAGCTGCCCTTCTCTGGGCGTGCTCCAGCACCTCAATGTCCTTCTTGGAGGGAGGGCCCTAAACTGAATCCAAAGTGAAGAGGAGGCAGTCAGGGACTGATGGCAAGTGAGCCTGTGACCTGCCTGGGGTGACTCTGTACCAGCAAAGGTGGTGACGCTTGTTGTTGTCGATTATTTTTCAGCACTTGAGTGTATTCATGCACTGCACAGCACTTGGAGCCTTCAAGATGAAAGGTACTTTCACCAGCACTTCAGTGGTTTGTTTCCTATTATAGGTCTAGTTTTGACACTCCCCCACCCTCTTATCTAACTTTCTCTACAAAGCTCTTCTCACTTTTTCATCTTTCTTCTGTGGTCCCTAGCCAAGGTAAAAGCAAAACAACAAAACCAAAACCCAAACCATATTTATTTCCTTTTTGGAAAGCTTGAGATTAATCAGACACAGTGATCTGGAGACAGGAGACTTTCACAAAGGTGATTCTTTAACAAAAAAGAACACTGCATACTTTTCTGTAAACTCCTCTCTTCAAAATGTCTTGGTACTCAAGGAAGAAAGGCCTTTGTTTTTTTCTTTTTTTTTTTTTTTTAACAAGCCTAGTGGATATTTTAATTAAGTTGGATAGAAATTTTCACAGTTACTTGATGTGAAAATGTGAGCCTATAAGAGCCGCCTTTGATGCTTGAGTTATGTTTTAAACACTTGATGACTCCTGCACAGCTGTTAATCCTTTTAGCATAGCTAATAGCTACTGCTAGAGTGCTCATGAAATCCTGGTTTGTTTGTGCCTCTGCTGGGCTGGAGGCTTCCTCCGGAACGGCAGCTGTTTGCAGCTCCCAGCCCCAGCAGACCCACACAACACTGAGGACTCCTGGGGAACCCAACACTGGCAGATCTCAGATGGGAGCCACATCTTCCTGCACACCTAAACAGGGCAGGACAGCTCCAGTATCCACTTGCAGGAACACATACGTGCTGGTGGCATTGCAGAGTTGTGCCAGGGGGAGGTCAGAGGAACTCATGAGTGTCCCGTCTGCCCCTCCCTCTGTGGTCACCCACCCACAGGAAGAGCTCAGAAATGATCCCCTGACCCTACACGCAATACTGAGGCACATCGCAGTCTGTGTGTGCCATCCTCTGCTGTGTTCAGTATTGCTACCTTAAAATAAGATCTTTAGTGCTCAAATATTTTGAGTTCAGCTCTCTTCAGATTTGGAGAGCCACCCCACACCTTGTAAACAGGTTTTCCTTTGCTCTGTAGCTCTGGCTTTGCTTGAAGGATAGGTAGAGAACTGACTTTGGGGAAATGCAAATGCCTCTCACAAAGGATGCTGCAGGGAGAGATGAAAGCCAACTCCATTTGCATTAGTTCTGTAACTCTGGATGTTTTCCCTCTCCCGTTTAAACTGGAGTTCACACACACACACAAACACATACACACACACACACAGGTTTTTTTGCCACTCTGAGGTATTTGTTGCCAGCTACTCCTCCCAGGAGTTTTGGAGAAATCCCCATTTACACACAAAGCTACTTGTCAGAGCACCAGCAGCAAGCTGCACAGGCAAAGGGAGCACCCTGGGAGCTGGGAATCAGCAGAGACCTGCTGTGGCCTTTTGGGCCAGTACTAGCTTCCTCTGTACCCCTATGCACAAAGGAAGAGAGCCCAAGACTGCAGCAGGACCTGCAGGACTCTCCTGCCACCACCCCTCGGCAGAATTACAGTCTCAGTAGCTACAAGAAAACCAGCAAGATGATGAGCTCCAACAGAGCGTAGGGACTGTGCTTTTAGGTGGCCCACAGCAAAATAGCAATCTATCAGCTTGTTAAAGCAGGAAAACAGACACAGGAAAGCACCCTCTCTGGGTCCATGTGCTAAATAACAGAATAAGCTGGGCTGTCTCCCAGGTCAGTATGTGTACATGGCGCTCCTGGGGATGAATATCCATCCCGCCGCTGCTGCTGTCTGTCCACGGCAAGGGCCCAGATGCTCCACTGGGTTTGCTTTGAAGAGCTCCTTGGGGTGCCTGCAGTGCACAGCAAGGCACCCAGAGCCAGTTGGGGACACAGGGAAGCAGCGTTGGGGACTCAGCGCCAGACTAGAGCTCCAAGTGAGACACTGTGCCAAGCCACGCTCGCTTTCTCAGCTCACCGCTCTGAGGAAATGCTCCTCAGCTCCTCACTTCCTCAGCTCACTGCTCCTCCACCATTTACACAGCTTTTTGTATTTTATATTATTTTCTAAAGGGAGCAGGGAGATACTTCTCTGATAGTAACCAGAGGAGTTTAAGAACAGCGATGCTCAGCCAGCCCTTGAAGTCACAGGTAAATGGGATGGGGCTGGAGATCCTCATACTGCTAGTGTCCTAACCAGAGGCATTTTTGTGTAAAATTGGCTTAAACGGGCAGCTAAACATCTGTTTTCATTCTGACAGCAATAGCTTTGCACTGGGAAACAAATAAAAACCTGGTGAAACAGATAAAAACACGGCTTATATTCAGCCCAATCTACTGTTGGTAGAGAGCCCTAAAATTGCAGGATCTGTGCTTATTTCATCTTATGTCAGCAACACTGGGGAGAAAGAGATTTCTGGAGGAGGATTTTGCACACAGTGATCAGACTCTTGCACTCTCATCCGTTCTTGCAGATAAACCCAGGGCACCCTCTGCACACAACAGGCATCCAAGAGAGAAGCCAAGCGCTACCTGTGATATGTGGCTACAGCTTGGACATCCCGCAGCCTGAATGCAGCCCAGCACAGCATCAACGCTGGCAGATTAAGGAGATACCCAGGACCCGTGGGGCTCAGCAGGCTTGGGAGGTATGGAGAGGACGGTACTGGGACTGGGTACTACTGTGGGCCCATGTGAAAGTGGCTCACAACTAGAAACATCCAGATTCCCAGCATAAACCACCATGGGACATCTAAGCCCTCATGCCAGCAGCTCAGCTGCCCGATGAGAAATATGACAGTGACATGTCCAGAGAGAGGACTCCAGATCTGACCTCCCTCCAGATGAGGAGCACAGAATCAGGCTCCCCCCAGGCGATGTGCCAGGCGGAACGCACCTTCTGCAGGGCAGAGCTGCAGATCGATACCCCACGCCCACGGCAAGTCACAGCTCAGCTGCACAGCCCGCCTGCACGATGGTGACAGTCTGCCACCGAGCAGGAATAAGGAGGAAAAGGCTGCAAACAGGGATTTTCCACGCGCAGGAAAACCCCGCAGTAAAATCCACACCAAAAAGCACTGGCGAGGCAGCCCCCCAGGAGCACCCAAGTCCCTCAGTGCACATCAGGTCTGCAGGTGTGCAGCGCCTCTGCTAGCAGGGTAGGAGAGGGACGGGGTCTCCTCAGAACATGTTCAGCATCCCCAGGGAGACCCGATCCCCTCCTCGTGTCCCTGGCTGTGCCACCTCTCCCACGGGCTGTTGACACCTCTCCCACACTCGCTTTGTGTGGTCGACTGAAAGGGGATGTGTTTCCAAGGTGGAGATGGGAACATCCCGCGCCTCCCAGCACTCAGCCCTGCTGCCAGGAGGCTGGAGGGAGTTCGTGTTCCCTGCGGAGGACCGAGCTCCAATACGGAGCTCGCATCCTCTGGCCAAGGCCTAGCAGAGAGCATCCCCAGGAGCCGGACGGACCCCGTGGGGCAAGGCACCCGCACCCTGCGCACCAGTAGGCTCCAGGCATGCCCTTCGGGGCTCCTCAGTCCCACGGTCCCTCCCGAGGCTCCCACCCTGAGAGCAGGTTACCCGCAGCCAAGTTTGGTCCAAGAGCAACAGAGGCTTCTCCCGCACCACCCCGAGCAGCCGGCTCTGCTCTCCCCTCGCCCCTGGCCGCAGTCCCCGGCGCCCCGCCACTGCGGCCGGTCCCGAGCGGAACCCCGGGACACGCCGCTGCCCCGCCGGGGGGGGCTCGGAGGATGCGGAGCGAAGCGGGGAGCGGAGGGGAGGACGAGCGGCCGGAGGATGGGCGCAGCCCGGGGCAGCCCCATCCCTGCAGCATCCGATGGCGGAGCGGCGGGGCTCGGCGGGGAGGAGCCGGTGGGACCGGTGGGACCGCAACGGGGGAAACTTGCGCCGCGTCCGGAGCCCGGCGAGCCGGTAACGCGGCGGATGAGGGGGGATGCTCGGCGCCGCGCAGCGGGGGCGGCGGGGCCGCCGGGTGCTGCCGGCGGTGCCTTACCTGCTGGACAGCCCCGGAGGCTGCAGTCCGCGCCGTAAATCCGTATGGCGGGTGCGGTGCCGTGCGCGGCGCCGGGAGGGCGGGCGGGTGCCCCCCC
>JAWWES010000006.1:29885076-29908412 GCA_035583135.1 Lophotriccus pileatus | reverse complement strand
TTTCTTTCTTTCTTTCTTTCTTTCTTTCTTTCTTTCTTTCTTTCTTTCTTTCTTTCTTTCTTTCTTTTTCTTTCTCTTTTTCTCTTTCTCTCTCTCTTTCTCTCTTTCTCTCTCTCTCTCTTTCTCTTTCTCTCTCCTCTTTCTTCTGTTTTTCACCTTTGTAAACAAAACTCACTTAAAAGTGTCTCCGTCCCTGAAATGCCTTCCCCCTCCTCCAAATCCGTCCCTGTGGGATGCAGCATGTGGCCAGTACGTAGCTCTGCAAAGCTGTAGAGACAAGACACAGCCACCTCCCCATTGTCCCCAGCCTGTCCTCACTGCTCCAGCCACCTGTCAACACCCAAGGGGCTGAGTCACAGGGAAGTCATTCTTCTGCGTCCCAGGAACCATCATAAGAAGAGCAGAGAAGGAGAGAAAGATTATTTATAGCTGCAAGAGCAATTATACAGAGCTGGTGTTGAGGAGCTGGCAGGCTGCTGGCTGTGCAGGCACGGTCAGGGAGGCAGGGGGATGCGTGGCTGGAGCTCACAGTGGGATGGAGGGCGAGGCTGTTCCTGCCAGGGCACGGTTGTCCAATTGGTTGGCTGCACTCCATAGGAAAACAAGGAGCAGTCACTGTCCACCTCTGCCTTTTTCACATCTGTATAGCTCTGGGATTACAGCCCCCAGCACCACATAGCTCAGCTTCCTTCAGAGCTTGGAAAATCCCCTTTGCTGCTGTCTTGCCCCCTTGGACCAGTGATTTGTTCCAGTCATTACTTCTGCTTCCCAGATCAATTTGCTGTTTTTCACACTGACTGCTGTCTATTTTCCCACTCTGGCTGTTGGTGGATTTGGGGGTTTTATTGCTAATTACTCTTCTTGCTCCTCTTCTAGGGGAAATACTTCCCCAGTTCATTTTTAACTGCTATTAAGGGCATTAAACAATGTTTACGAGAGATAAATATTTTTAAATCAAGCTGTCTGGACAGGCTGCTTTGGCTTGCAGCTCTTATCAGAGGCTAGTGATACCCTGAAATACTCTCTCGTACCCAGACCCTTCAGAGCTGAGACAAGGCACAGTCTCACTGTGCAATTTATGGTCAGAGCCCAAATGACTGTATGGGGAACGCACGGCTGGAGACTGTGCGGGCGAGACAAAAGCTCCCCGCAGAAGCCCAGGCAGCTGCAAATTTGGGTTATATTTAATTTCAAATGCCTGGAGGGTTACTGTTTGATTTCTGGGAGGATTTCAGGCTGAGGGCTAGTAGGGATACAGCTGAGGTATATCTAAGGCTCTTTGCAGACAGCATATGGGCACCTGCTGAGCTTTTCAGAAGCTGGGACAGTGCTGATGTCTCGGCTCAGTGAGGAGGAGATGTCCCAGGCAGAAGGAAGGCCAGGAAAAGGGGGGATGCACAAGCCACAGTGTCCCCAGACTCCTGACAGGACAAAGGGCAGGCAGGCTTCAGCCCTGGCAAAACAAACTGCCCAGGAATACTTTGGGAGGCAACTGGTAGCCTTTCGATACACTTTAGAAAGAGACAAATGATTCAGGCCCAGAGCTGTTTGGACAACAAGAACTTCTGTCTGATGAGGGAGATGTGTCAGCTGAGGTTTATTAATCTGACACCCCAGCTGAAGCTGTCAGGTCAACCAAGGACTGGAGCTGCTGGCCTTGCTCCTTACCCAGTGAGTCAGATGGCTTGGTATGGCACAAGCACAGGAAAGCTCTGCACAGTATTGTTCCTTTCACTTCAGTTTCCCTTGAGTCATAGGAAAACTTGAAAAAAAAATAAAAATTGGGAAATCTCAGCAAACTCTGTTCAAAGGCTGCAAGCTCAAGCACCAGAAATTAGGCAGGGCTAGTTTTACGGTAGTTGGCTTGACCTTCATTCTGCCCCCATCTACATTATTATGCAATGTTTAGTTAAATGATCACTTACTCCTTTCTCCTGGGGCTTTTCACTCATTCCAGTGCAGATGGAGTGAAATTAAAGTTGTGCAGGAACCACAAATCTGGCCCTTCCCAGCATTTGAGTACTTATCTTGCTGCCCGAGCAATGCTGTCTTTTAAAAGAGCTTTTTGTAGCATCTTAAATAATTCGGTATCAGTTCCATTCCCATCAAATTCATTGGATAATTAGCTGTTAGTTATAAGTGAGCAGCATATAGCATCATTACCTTGCCTCCCCTAATACAAGGCTTTCCATGTCGCCCTGGTATGGCTTTTCTATTAAAGCAGGCTGGTTGGTAAATGCCCCAAGAGGCTCTTGATTCACATGCTGCAGACCAGGCTTCTATATTAAAAACCCATTTGAAGTTCTCCAGCCAAATGCGCGAATCAGGAAAGTTAAATGGTGTTAACTCCGCCTTGAATGTCCCAAGGATAAGCAAGGCCGGGATGCTGCTCTTGGTTCCCACACACTGCTCCGTGCTAATGTGCACTAATTTTCCTGGGGAGCTGGAGATATCGCTGTTGAGCGGGGCTATTACAGATAGGTTACTGGAGCTTTGTGCAGGGGAAAATGGGTTTATTTTCTGCAGAAAGGATAGTGAATTTGCATCTCAATGAATACCTTTCTCCTCGAAGGAATTTTCCATTACAGGAGTAATAAATTCTTGTGCGTAAACTGCTCCAACCATCTCACCTGTGGGATGTGCATCCCCCAGCCCTCACAGCCTCATCAGGGAGGCGCTGGCAGGGAAGCCCTGGCCTGGCCAAAGGGTGATGAAAGAAGGAAGGAGTGAAGCCAGCCCTCCATGCTCTGTGGGCTGGCTGGATTGCACAAATGGCTGGGCTGGAGACGACTTGTATGATGGGCAAAACTGCCCAACGCCTACCTGAGGCTGAAAATATCACAGCAGCTGGAGTAATGGAGGGGCCATGGGGAGAGGGGGTGCGAATTTTGCTGCACGGAAGAGATGGCTGTGGAAAGGAGCAGATAATCGTAGTGGCGATGAACTGCATGAATCATTTAGAGGGATGTAATCTGGCGCCATATGTTATGTGTCAGTACGTGGAGAACGAGTCACATCCATTAGGATGATAACTGCAAGGTTCATCTTTTTTTGGCAAAAATTAAAAAAAAAAAAAGAGTCATTCTCTAGACTCGGCAGCACTTGCAGGGCAGAGCTAGGCTGCATTCCTGTGGCACAGACACTGGGGAGGCAGCTGGGGAGGCATCAGGCTGTCTCGAAGAAGAGAAAAAGGAAACAGCTAAGTGGGAAGGAGGGAGGGCAGACAAAATACTGCTTCAGTAGGCCAAAAGGGCTAAATAATACATGAGTTTTTCCCTGGGCATCTGTGAGGAGGTCAGGATGGATGCCAAGCTTGGGTGTAGGAAAGCCAAAGCACACTCACATCTTCCTCATTTCAAGCCAGAAATGCTCCATACTCTGAATTTTGTTAAGCCTTTTCTGTAAGACTAAAAGCCCCCTTGCTGCTAGAGCTGCTCCCCTTGCTAGGTAGGGCTCTGCAACCACGACCAGTGCCCCTGCCCTTCTGCAGCTCTCTGGAAGACTGTGCTGGAGAGACTTGTGGAGCAGGATGGGTGGCATGGGCATGGGGAGACCAGCTGTGTCCCCAGAGGACACGATGTGCTGTGGGGTGGTGTGGGGCTGGCAGGCCCTGTGGGCAGCATGTGCAGAAGGAGCAGCCACACGTATGGCCGAATCACCCTCCCAAGGTGTGCTGGGTGCCGTGGCTCCAGCCAGGAATTAGTTTTCATTAGTGGTTTTCCAGGCTTTTAGGCAGCCAAGCAGCCATGCCTGTAAGACTCTGGGATAAGCTGTCATTATTGCACAAAGGTAGCTGAGTTCCCAAATCCTATTAGTGAAGAGGGAAGAAATGTTGAGAGTGACCTGAGGCAAGGCAGGATCCAGCTGTGACAGCCAGGGAAGGGTGACCTTTCCCTCACACCTTCCTCACCCCACACCGGCAAAGCTCATGGTTCTTTCCCGCCCAGGCCAGCCAACCTGGTGCAGCCCACATCCTTCCAAAACTACCTGACCTCCATGGTACCACCATCTACACCGGGACTGCCCGTACTGCCCACCTCCTGACACCACTCCCCCGGGTTCCTCTGCCTGCTCTTCCCTCCATGAGTGCCATTATACAAGGTGGAGCTAAAATTCAGACCCCAGGCTCCCCCATCAAGTGAAGTCTTGGCTCTCCTGCTGATTAACACTGGCTTGGCAGGTGAAGGTTACTGTGCAAATTAACTATATTTAGCCTTCATGGTTTTAGTGCTGCCTAACATCAGTGAAATGTAAGTCAAGAGGCAGAAAAATTGGCCAGGCTAAAAATTGCCAGCAGCAGGGAGTCATCATGCAGGGATGATGCTGCTGATGCGGGGTGGCCTCTGGAATGTCCCACACCATGGGCAGGGAGCGATGCCAGGCACTGAACAGTGCCCAAGCATGGTCCTCTGGCCATGCACAGGCCCTCACACATGCACACGAATGCCCAAAGGGACAGGGCCATATTTTCGGTGTAGAAAACAGAAGGAGAGCTTTGGTACACATCCTCTCCTCTCTTGTGCTGCTCATTCCACTGCAGGAGCTTCCTGTCCTTTGTGCAAGTCCTACTAACAGCACTTACTGAGATACTTCAAATGGATCTAATTTATCCCCACTGCTCCTCCTCCTCTCTAGACACATAAGTTCATAAGGCTTTTAAAAGTGCAGCAGCATCAGGAGACCTTCAAAGAAACACATGCCCTGCAGTGAGTGGGTACTAGCACCTATTTCAAAAATCACAGCAGTGAGAGATGCTGAGTCCCTCCCAAAAGGAGAAGGCCTGTGAGGCAGAGCTGTGCATGGGTGATGCCAGGCAGCCCTGGGGACAGGCAGGGTGTGGAGGAAGGGACCTGCTGCTCCAGAGGTGGTCAATTGCCTCCCAGTGTTGGGGAGAGAGACAGCATCAAAGAATCAATGGAATCACTTGGGTTGGAAAGGTCTTTTTTAAGATCGAGTCCACCTGTTAACCCAGCACTACCAAGTCCACTAAACCATGCCCCTGGTTTAGTGGCAGAATGGGAAGGTTTTCATTCATTAAAAATTCCAGCAGAATTCTGAAGAAGGAAATGCTGTTGCCCAGCAGAGACCATGGCTGTGACTGCAGCTGTAAAGTAAGGATGACCTGGGAGTTTGACAGGGAAATGCACGCTCATCAGAGATGCCTGGGGCTCCCTTTTTGGTCCAACACACAACCCAAGAGTTTAGGGAGAGGACACCAATATCACACCACCCAGAGCCCTATTACTTCACATTTCCCGCCCTGGCAGTGCAGTTGGGGCTCGGAGCAGGGGAGCACCAAAGCACAGCCACCTCTAGCGAGCTTTCTGACACTTTCCGCATGTTATACTCTCTGTCAAATGATTTTCACCCCCCAGCAAGTTTGAGGCAGCGTGATGTGCAGTGAAGAATACAATAAAATTGAATTATTCTGGCGTGAGAAATTTTTCTTCTCCCCATTTTTCAAGCTTTCTGCATTTCGTTTCAGAGCCAAGAAAAATCACCCAGCGATCCATCCGAGAGGGGATAAAACACCTCTGCAGCAGGTGTGCTGGATGGCATCTGAACATCTGAGCAGTCCCTGGGGTCCTCAGGCTCTCTGCCAGGCTCCTGGACTCCCCCAACCCATCTCCTTGGGGTCCCCTCTGTCCCCAAGTGATTTCTTGCAAAATAATCTGCAGCAAAATAGCTACTGCAGGATGTCAGGCAGGACAGTCCCTGTTCGCAGGAGCAGGTTTCCATTGCTCCTGTGGGGATTGGAAGTGGGATGGTATTGCAGAGGTTGTGCTCTCTGAGCTCCTGCACCGCGTACAGCTTGCCAGGGAGCTCAGCTGCAAAGACGAATTTCATATTGATTTCTATAGCTAGATCCCTGGTCTGCTGCAGTTCTCTATGAGGGAGCTGGGAAGTACATGGGAATGGAAAACTGCAAGGATGGCTTGAACTACTAAGGAGTTTTTTGAAAAGCTGGGAAAAAAATGGAAAAGCCACCAAGAAGGAGAAAAACCCTCTACTCTAAAAGGAATAAATGGGGAGATAAGGAGTTTTGCAGGGTATGTGTTTCTTCTTTCTTATGGAGATTATACCTAAATTCACTTCTTCCTCCAGAATATTTTGATGAAATAGCTTTTTCTGAATGAAATGACTGTGTCAAAAGGTGTCCAGCCAACTCTATTCTGCTTTACCACATCTGTGATTTTATGTGGTTTTATCTATGAGCATGGCTTCTCTCAACAGACCAAGGACTTTCTTCTCCCCCTTTTTTTTTTTTTTTTGCCTAGAAAAGGTCAAACTCCTAGTTTGTTTGAACTTCACAGAAGAAGCTGTATTGGACTTAACAGATGTCATCAGGATGAAGGAAGCAGCAAGACGTGGCTCAGTGGCTGGATGGGTGAAGGGCTGGGGAACGGGGAGATTCAGCCCACAAGACAGAGCCAGGAGCTGGACTCAGTGATCCCTAATGGTCCCTTCCAACTCAGGATGTTCTACAATTCTGTGATTCTTTAAGCAGAATATCAGTGACTGCAGTAAACTTTGTAATTTCTAAAGGGTTGACTTTGAATACCAGGAGTTTCTTCCCTGCCTGCCCTTCGAGCTCCCGGAGCCGCCTGCAGTGCAGTTCATCTCTCTCTGAACACAGGCTGCCTGCACGCTGCCAGCTGGCAGGAATTCCCTTTGACAGCCCAAATCTCTCAGCAGCCAAATACCTTGAACTCTGGAAGGTATTGCTGTAGACATTAAAGAAAAATAAATGGGCTGTCCTCTCAGAGATTTTCTTTTTTTTCCTTAAAAAGAAAACCACAAGCCTTTTACCTGTTTAAGAAAAAAGAAAAGTTTAAAAGTCAGTGCTTTTTGCTTTGTTCTGTGTAATGCTGTTCTTAAAAATTGCCTTTCAGAGAGAGGTGCTTTACTCTCACCCAACAGTGATACCCAGGGCCAGGCTCTGCCTCAGCACCACTGTAGTTTCCCTGGGTGCAGAACTGGACAAGTCAACAAATCTCTGGTTTTTTTTCTCCTCTGACAAATTTGAAGAGTGGGAATGACCTGTCATGGTTATTTTGTGTCATTGTCAACAAAACGGAGCACTTCGTCAGGCTTTTTTGTGGCTTGTAAATACAAAATAAATTAATAATGTCATTTATTATTATAAAAGAAACCATTTCCTGGACTTCTCAGATGAGAGAGGCTTTCTAATATGAGCTGTTCTTCACTACCCTTCACAGTTTTCTTTGCATGGAACCAAGAATTCTGTTCCTTCAAATTAAAGAAAATAAAGGAAATATTACCTATGGGTGGGTGTCACTGCATGCTTCACCATTTTTTCTCTTTTTTGAGGGGGAGAAGGCAAATCCAACTTTCCAAATTCTGTTCCAAGACATTTGGCCAAATGGTTCCCCTGGCAGTGCTTCATGGGAACCCCTGGATGGGAACACAACACCAGGAGCTTCGCTGATGACTTCCCTGACCACCCCTGGGGTTCCTCCATCCCCTCCATCCTCTCCATCCCCTCTGTCCTCTCTCCCAGACAGCCCCGGAGAAATGTTGCTGTTTCTCAGCAGTCACAGGCAGGCACACCATAGGAACCTCTGTGCCCACCAAACCTCCTCTCAGATAAGGAAGAAATACACCTTACTCTAATTACCAGTGAGATGTAAGAGCAAATATTTAGGTAATGAAACCAAGGTCAGGAAAAAAAAAGAGCTTGTTTGAAATAGAACCGGCCGAGCTTTATATGAATGACATCCTTCCCAAAAGCAACACTGCTCTCTGAACTCATGGAGATGTCATGTCCCCAGCATTGCTCTTCATCCCCCAGGGCTCATTTCTCCCTCTCCATGGGTACATGCAGCTCCAGCATAGAACCCTCACTGGGTGTAACTGGTGAGATCTGGTTGTGATGTTTTTTAGGGAGCCTATGTGAGGTGTGTTGTCAGAAAACCCCAGTTATCCAATGAAAACTTGCACTTTTCATTGGCACTGAGCTTTTGTTTCACTCTTTGTGCTCACAGAGCAGGACCAAGCAGACCCTCGTGCCAGAGGTGATGTTTGGAAAGCACAAACCTTTCCAAGGGTGCTAGAGCCAGGGTGCCCCAGCCCCAAGCAGCCATGGGCAGGGTCAAAAGCGGGGACTGTCCTGGTGCTCAGCCCCCAACCACCAGCAGAGGCACTGCCATCTCCCCTGAGGTTATTGCTATTGGGCTGTGCAGGCTCAACTCATTAAGATTGATGATTTCTCCATGCATTTCATGTCTCTTTGCAACCCCAAATCTCAGTTAGGATTAAAAGAGCCATTGTTCTGCCTCATTCCCTGCAGGACCAGTTGCCTGCATCCCTTATGGAACCTAGGCAACAAATGCCAGGGACTGTCCATGGGGAAAGCAGGAGCAAAGCCTTTCCTACAGAACTGGCCTTAACTGTACACTAAATTTGGGTTAATTATGAACACATGCTCCAAGATAAAAATCGAAGGAAGAGCTGAGCATCAAATACACAGTGAATCTAATTAACGTGAACACAGCTAATTAGATATAAATCTGCTCACAATATTGCATGTGTGCTTGAAACTGCTGGCTTTATGGGAGTAATTAAAAAAAGTTAAGTAGGGTTGGATTCCCAAATTAAGCAGCCCCAAATATTTCCTTTTAAGCATGTTGACTTTCTATATATTGTTGTTTTATTTTATTTCTTGAAGAAAATGTTAGTTATGGGCCATTTGTTCCTCCAGAAGTTTACAGATTTGAGTTCCCAGAGCTGCTGCCACTCTTGCAGAGGAACACAGGGATGTGCATGAGGAGCCATTTGGCAAAACCCTTTAGGTGGAAAAATGTCTGCTGCCTGGAAAATTGCCTGCAGAGCAGCAAGATCGGGAGCCCAGCAAGCTGCTTAGCCAGACAGTTTGGGATAGTCAGACCCAAACTTTTCCCAGTATCACCCAGGAGACTCCCACAGTTGGGAAGGAGGGAGCTCAAGGCAGGTCCTGCCCATGCAGGGTATCCTCCCTGTTATGAGCCTGCCATGCTCTGGAGGCTGGAGCAGGGCTGCTGAGCACACCTGGACAGCATTGGGGGGCAGTGCCAGGTGATGGGCATTGGCATGGGGCAGGGCTTCTGGGGAAGGTCTGAGGGGTGGGAATGTGGCACAGGCTCTCAGGAAGAACTGGAAGCTGCTGTAAGCTCCCCATACCATCTCTGGGCTGCTGGGGAGAACATGGTGAATTTATGGCAGAAGAAATGATGGTTTGCTTCTTCCAGTGACATCACAACATGGTGAGTACCTCTGGGTTCAGCAGCCTGCTCTCTCTGGGACAGAGCAACCAAGGGATGAAGCCTCTTGGTGCTCCAAGAGGTGTGGATGTTCCTGGAGAAGGGCTGCATGGGACAAAATGGAGTGCAGTTCCTAGTGATGGAATAGGGCCTCTGTAGGCAGTGGAAGTGCATACATTAGGATCTATCACATATGTTAGAAAGGCTCAACTCCTAATGAAATTGGACTATCCTGAGTCCTTAAAGCTGTTGCTTTGGCAATCTTTTCTATTTTTTTTTTAATCAATTGTGAAGTAGGAATTGTATACTGGAATTTTGCTCTTGATCTGTGTTTCGTAATTCTTACTCCTGCTGCTTCTCACTATCACATAAAAACTGGCCTGATGAAGGCTCCTGACAATTTCTTTATAGCTAGAATTCCACTGCAGCTGATGCTGATGGTTGAATATTGCCCTTGTGATCCTTATCCTCTGATCCAGCCTGGACCAGAGCCCTGCATTCACTCTGCACAGCATGCACAGTCCCTTTCCCAGTGATCTGCAGTTCATGCCCCATTCCTGCTGCCTCAGGAGCCTTCTGCATGTTTCTGAGGCCTAGTTTTGTTATGTTGTACCTGGGGAGGGGAAAAATTGATATTTATTTTATTTCAAGCTAACTGTTTACAAAGCAGAGGCAATGAACAGAGCGGGGGAGATGCAATGGAAACTTGCCTGGGAATTTTGGACACTAGCGCGTCCAGCAGAGGCAGTTGGCTTTACTTAATTAAAATTATCACTGTGCTGAGATACCTAATTAGATTCAGGCACCTGTAGCCAGAGAACCACAGTATTATGCATTAGCTCTCGTGGCAGCGATGTCGCTGCTGCACTCAAAGGCTCTTGGCTGGCAATTTGCCAGGTGGCTTCTGCGGCCCCTTGTCAGGGACAGTCTCCTGTCCCTGCCCGTGGGCCCCTCCTGGAGAAGCAGGAGAAAGCACTGCATCCCTTGGTCATGGTGCAGGGGGCTGCTGTGTGCTCCCCCAGCTAAGATATGTCACCTCTGCCTCCTCCACCCTGCTGTGCTCTGCTCATGGTGCTCCCCTGCCCCTTCAGGCAAAGCACTTCTCAGGCTGAAACTTGTCACCTGGGTCATGTGCTGTTTCACTTTCCAGGGCATGTGCCTTACACAGCTCTTGGTGTACCCAGTCCAGGAAGCCTGGCCTGCAGAGCAATTTTTCAGCATGGAAAGTGAATTTGACCTTTTTTGTGCACCTTTCAGCCAAAGCGCCCAAGGGTGTAGCTGGTCAGGAAAAGGCCCCTAGCAAGGAAGTTAAGGTTTTAAAACTCACAGCCTCAAGATCAAAGGCTGAAAATGTTGGATTAATGTGCTATGAATTGTAGGGAATGCTCAGTGCTCAGGTCATACAGACTGCAAGGAGCTGGAGCAGGCAGTGGTGTGTATGCTGTGCCAGAATCATGCATGGTCCTGGGGATGGAGGGGTGGTTTCAGCCTGCACTGCAGTGGCTACTGCACATGGCCATGTGCAGACCCTTGGGTCCGTGTCACTGCCTCCCACTCTGGTGCATTTCCTTCTGGCTCTGGCAGCAGATCCCAGGACCTGCCACTTGCAAGCTGTGGTGGTGGCTGCCTGTGCACTCCTGTCACTGCTCACAGACCCTCAGAGCATCCTGTGTTGGACCCCTCAGACCCTCCAGACCTCCTCCAAGCTGGGAAAGGGGTCTCCAGGGTGAGTATGGCTTAAGTGTCTGAGCTCAGACACCTCCATTAGACCACGTGTGTGGGAGCTGGCCGGAGTTGAGACCAGGAGATAGCTAAGTGCTGATGTGCAGCTTTGTCCTATGATTGATCCAGTGGCAGAGGGAACTGGGAGCTGATGAAGCTGACTGTGGAGTTAGACAGGTGAGGATTGCTCCTGTTCCCTTACTTGGGATGAATCACCAACAATGCCTTCCCATTCCTTACTGCTGGGGTGAGAAGGGCTCCCCTGCAGCCCCCAGCCCTGCTCATGAAGTGCCATAGGGGCGTGATGCAGCAAGGTGCCTGGCCCAAAAGCTGCAAGGGAGAAGCAGCCAGGGCACGATTTTGGGTGCTGGGAGGGAGAGTGAAACCCCTGAACTTGCTGGAGCAATTTCATGAGTCACCACATCCTGAATTTCACTCCAGCCCACCCATCTGTCATGACTTGGCTGCAAGACAGAGCCATGAATGAGTGATCTTCCCACACAGAGCAGAGCAGAAACATATGGGAATACACCCTGTGTTTTCAAAGTGGAGGTTTTGATTACCACAGAGCACAATAACTGACAAGCGCCTTGTGGAGTAATTATTGTTGTGAAAGTAAAACCACCAGCACTTGCCTCTGCACACGCTGTGGAGCACTGCCTTGGCAGCACTAGATGCAGCTCCAAAAGGGGATGTCTACACGCAGCATGTCAGTGAATGCATTTGGGGAGGAGGAATGTGGGGTCTAATGGAGAGAGGGGCGTGCAACAAAGTGCTGAAGCCTTTGTCTCTGCAGGGCACGCAAGCTCCTCCAGGAACCCAGCCAGGATGTGGCAAGGCTCCAGCAAAAGATCCTGTAGATCATTGTAATGTGACTGTGTCTTACAACTGCACAGTGTGTGCAAGAAAAGGATGTTAAGATCAGCTGAGCTTTGTCCTTTTAGAGATTGAGTTGATCTGTTTTCCTGTTCAAAGACCTCTGACAGCTCGGTGATGCTCACAAACCCCAGTGCCAGCAGCAGTAGTGGATGGGGAGGCTGGAGGAGGTGGGTTTGTGGTTTGCTCTTCGTGTCGAGCCCTCTCCCTCCTGTCAGCTGCACAAATTGGAGTTACAGCCACAGCAATTCCCAGTCTTCTTGGAGCCAAAAGCACATCAGTACTTATTTTGTTTAATTTACGCTCAGCCTCCTGCAAGGAGCTTCTTGCAGTTCTATCGCCAAGAATACATTCAAAGGAAAAGGTCAGTTCGTCAGGGCCCAGCACTTTATAAAGCCCATAGTGAGGGGATATAATATTGCAAATAGAGCAGAATTGGTTTCTCTGTTATTGAAACCCCCTCAGGTCTCTGCCTTGCTTTCCAAGCTCTGAGTAGTTCATTTCTCTCCATTTCAACTGTTTCCCAAAGCATTTCCCATGGAGTGCCCAGCTCAGAGCTGAAGGATGCAAAAGCCTTGATGTCAGGAGGCCTTCCAAGCCTGACAGTAAGATAGAACTGGGTTTGGAAATATTTGACCCTCCTTGCTCACAAAGCCTTTGCTAGTGGCAAAGTGATATTTCTGTGGGGGAGAAAACCCTCTTCATTACTCCATAACCAACTAACTCGCTCAGCTGTAACTGCTTGGGTAGTACCAGGCAATTTTGGAGCCTGTCCCTGTCCAAAGTCCATTTCATTTCAGAGCAAATCAAACTCTGGTTGTTTTCTTCCAATTGTTTCTGGCTTGTGAGGAGCAGAGTTTCAAACAACAATCTTTCTCTTGAATGCCAATGAATACTGGGTTTTACAGAGCCATTGGAAATCTTCCCAGCAGGTTCAGTGTAGTGGACTTTCTTAAAAGGGATGGGGGAGAGATTATTTTCCTTCCTTTCCTGGCCTTGGTATCCTTTTCAAACCTGTAGTGAGTAGGATGGATCCCAGCTCCCTCCATGTTTCTGCACATCGTACTTAGACTCCCAAGGGCATCTTTCTTTTTCCAGAGAAAAGAAGCTGGACCATCCTCCAGTGGCTGTGTGAATTCCAAGCTGGGGAGGGATGTACAGGGAAGATGTATACATGAACCTGTGTGGGTGGGGGGGAAAAGTAACCATCTCCTGAGGGTCTGGGTAAAGCCTTAACCTTGTATTCAGAGAGGTATCCAAAAATGCACCTGTTATCAGCCAAGTTACCTCCCTAAACTGATTTGCAGAAATTAATTTTGAGCAGCATTCTGGAAAAAAAGTTCCTTACTGTTTCAGTGACCAGAGGCCACTTGTTTTTTGTGGGGTTTTTTTGTTTGTTTCTGTTGTTGTTTTGGTTTTTAAAAAACAAACAAACAAACACTTATTTCACATTGAATTGAGCACTTGATTCAACTCATCAGAAAATACTTTGGGTTTGTTCTGCAGTACTTATCATTCTCCTTTAAATTTAGCTTGATTTCTAAATGAAACATTTCTAATGGATCACTGGAGCCTTTCAGGATTGTTTGTATTTAACATTATGACTTACAAACAATCACATTTGGGGGAAGGAAAAAACAATTTGCCAGTACAGTCATTTAGGTGAGCCTGAAATGGTGAACAGCCTCTAAACAGATGGCCGTGTTTTCCAAGCCTCGTTTGGGGCCCACTAGTGCTGATGTGGCCAGGCTGAACTGCTGTCCGGAATGTTTCTTGCAAGTATGGAGAAGCCCCAGGTCTTTCTCTCCATCCATATAAGTCTGGATGATATTTTGGCATGATGTGTGGGCAGGGACCAGTGATGATGGGGTGGGGAGGGGCTTTAAACTTTTTAAACTTCTTCCCCACTTCTCCCCCTGCCTCCCACAATCTAAATTATTCACTTCATTGCAGAGATCTCATGAATTAATGATCTCAAATTTGGTGTCTCCTAGCAACATGTTTACTTATTCCATCGCCGTCCTTGTCCGGTCTCTTGGATGCCTGGGTTGTCTCCGGCCCCTCTCCCACTGCCTCCCCTCATTCCCCCTGCCCAGAGCGAGGTGTCACAGGCTGGCTGAGCCCTTATCCCTGGCTGTGCTGTGGGACGTGGGAAGAGTTTGCCTGAAGCTCTGAAGATAAACTCTCCTCTAAAAGCAAAACCTGTGGGATTTGTGCCTTCTCAGGAAAAGTCGGTGTTACAGCCCACAGGGGATGCTCCTCTCTACCTTGATCTGGATCAGCTGATCCAAAGCTACTTCCAGAGCCCAAATCACTGCGTGTGAATCTGGAGGCCACCTCAGGAGGTTTCCTGCTTCTGCAAAAACAGGGAAAGGAGGATCAAGGAAAGCAAGCCAGCAGGGATAAACTTTTTAAAATAGTGTAGCTGGGAGGGAAAAAACACCACAAAATCACATCTGTCTTGTAGCAAATTCCTTTTTGGCCCTTTCCATGGGAAAGCAGATGAGAAAGAGCTTTGCAACATCTCCCAGCTGTGATCTTCTCCCTGTGTCTCCACTGCTGCCCATTCCCTGCAGCCTGCATGGCAATTGCTGGAAACCTTCCTGCATCTGGATAGGTGGGCAGCAGCTGGACCCCTCTCTGACAGCTGCTGCGAGCTGAGCTCTCCATCCATCTGAATGGGGTCCCAGAGGAGTCTGGTTGAGCACTGGAGGATGAAGCTGTGCTTCCCTGTCTGGACAGCTCTTTGCCACAGTTCTCTGCCTGTAGGCACCATGCTCAGACAAGTGCTGTGTTTGTTGGGATGACCCATGTGCTGCATGGGACTGGTGGCCACTGAGCAAAGGGAACCTTGAGAGCTTGAGTCCCAATCCAGTGATCCTTTGTAGCTCCCCTCTGAGCTTCCCTGTGCCTTAAACTGAGCTTGCAGCTGGTTTTGGGGCTGGCATGGTCCCAAAGGGGTACTTGCAGCAAAGCTTTCCTTTCAGCTCGTGCTGGAGCAGTCTCACACTCCATGCAGGTGCCTGATTGAATCCCCAGTGCCCCTGTTAATAAGGGGCTGATGCAGCCCCATGCTACAGTCTCCTATAAAATGCCACATTCCCTCCCTATGTTTCATGCATAATTCAGAGATTCCTCTAAAAATAAAGTTCCTCAGGCAGCCTCTGAAGCCTGGTTAATTTGCCTCCCAGATCACGGGAGAGGTGAAGAGCTCTGCTCTCCCTTGAGGTCCCTTGTTCACAGAGAGGCTGAGGTCTGGCTGAGGTCCCAGCTGGTGCAGCTCAGGGAGCAGAAACCTGCCTGGCACAGGCCAAGGTCACAATCTCTGCTGTGTGAGGGCCTTTCTCTTACAACAGGGAGAGCACATGAAAAACCTCCACTGATTGTTTTTTTTTCTTTCCCCTTGTTTTGTTGTCTTACTGGTGACCTGCAGTGACAGTAACACTGGGGGGGGTTCAGAGAACCATGTCATACAGAGCAAGAAGAGCAGAGGTTGTTTGTTAACAGTAACAAGGAGATGATTGGTATGACAATAACAAATAGTTCTGGAGTGACTCAGCTCTGCTTGGACAATCCAGAGATCCTCTGAAATAAAGCATCCCACAGCACATGCCAGAATGGCTCCAAGGGCTAGCCAAGGGGTCTGTGTGGTGAGGGGTGGAAGAGCAGAACAAATCCCTGTATATTGGAGCTCCATACTCCTTTCCATGTGGTGGGTACTGAAATGGTGGGACTCAGTGTCACAAGGTGCAGTGAGTGAAAAAGACCAGTGTGACTTTGAAAGTTTCTAGGCAAGTAATGGAAAAGAAACCTGTTCCTGACTGTTATACACAGCAGCAGAGCTGGTTTTACCCTTGGATGGCCATGCTCTGTCATGCCCCATGCTTTGCCCACGACTCTGATAGCTGCTGGTGGCAGTCACTGGCTGTGTGAGCATCTCTGCACAATTTCAGCTGTTGCCCTGTAGTGAGCTCCTTGTGTACAGGCTGGGGTGTGCACAGTTATGTATGCAAAGGTGATTCCAGTACTCTGTGACAGGTAGGTGTGTGGAGATGCTTCTGTTGCAGACTGAGAGAGAACTGTAGATGAGAAATCAGCTGGGGACTGCTTGAAAATGGCTCTTAATTTAACATATTGTTTCCAAACTCTGGCAATTGGTGTGGGACTTCCACTTCTGATGCTTTTGAAACTCACTTCATCTCATTTTTTCTGTTTTGCTCTGATCTAAGCTCCCTGGGAGACAATGGGGTGAGCCTTGCTCTTGCTGGAGGTCAGGGCTCTCCTTGCCTGGGACAGCCTGAGAGCAGAGCCACAGCCCCACAGCTGTGACTTCAGTGAGGCTGGGAAGTGACTGAGATATATCTCATTGGACAGGAAATCAATATCTAGTTTTAAGATAGTTTTCCATTTCTGTTGATTGCTTTATATTATATTAAGAACCCCTCAGGGCTCTATCTTGGTCCTGATGCTCTTTAATATCTTTACCAATGACACAGACAGGAAGACTGAGTGCACCTCAGTGAGTTTGGAGATGACATGAAGCCAGGAAATACAGGACAAAACAAAAGGAAGGGATGTCATCCAAGGGGATCAAAACAAGCTTGAAGTGGTCCCACAAGGCATTGGAGCATGTCCAGCTAAGTGCAGTGAATCGGGGGAAGGGTCTGGAGCACAAGTCTTTTGAGGAGGGATTGAGAGGGGTTTAGCCTGGAGAAAAGCAGGCTCAGGGAGGACATCATTACTCTCTACAAATTTTTGAAAGGAGTTTGTAGCCAAGTGAGGGTGGGACACTTCTCCCAGGTAACAAGTGACAAACAAAGGGAAATGGCCCGAAGTTGCACCAGAGGAGGCTTAGACTGGATATTGGGAAAAATGTCTTCAGTGGAAGTGTTGTCAAGCATTGGAACAGACTGCTCAGGAAGTGGTTGAGTCACCATTCGTGGAGTTATATAAAAGATGAGTAGATGTGTCACTTAGGGACATGGTTTATCGGTGAACATGGCACTGCTGGGGTAACATTTGTCTCGATGATCTTAGAGGTCTTTTCAAACCTTAGGGATTTTACGAGGCAGTATATTCACTTGGCATGCTACTGCATTGTGTTAGAGCTTTGGAGTTCATGGCAATGTTGAATTCTTTTTTTATTCTTCCATCCAAGATCGGAATTCTTCCCCATCTTCTGACCTTCTGTGTTAGCAAAAATAATGCCTCTGGCTTTCCAGCTACTGGTTTCAGAATGGAAAATACGTGTAATTGTATTGGAGAGAGCTGCTATGATCTGCAGAGAGCCTGAAAGAGTTACTGCAAGATACCAACCGCTGTGTGCATTTCAGTGTGCTCCTACTCATAGTGCAGGCGGTACTTTCATTATGTGCTTATTGGCATGTCCAAGGAAGGAAAGATCTGACAGTAGAGCTTATGCACAGGAAAATGAAGGAGGGAGAAGGTGGAGATGTGCAAATTCAGCTGTGCCTTCTGGTAGATGAAGATCTTGAAGAAATACCTCTAGGTCTTTTGATGGTGCAGGGGTGTCCAGCACTCCAAGTTTCTCCTTCCCTGGTGTCAAAACCACAAACGTTTTTGGGGTCCAGCGTGGGCTAAAGGGGCTGAAAACCAGAGAAGTTTCCAGTCATTCCCAGGCCAGTTAGTGAAGCAAACCCCTTGTCTGTAGAGTAAGACACCACTCCTGCAACCAAAAGCTGCTGTCCTTGGGGCACTGGGATATGAGGCGCCTGGGCTTTTTCTTTTTAGTCTAAGCAAGTCAGGCATCTGGAGGGGATGGCAGAGCACAAGTGCCTTGCTCAGATAGATACCAGAGGGTTGTGCAAGCAGGAAGGCTGAGGGACCGTTGAGGACCTTTTATCTCAGGAACAAAACAGGATTTGCCTTTCGCTGATCCTTTCCATGTAATTACTGAGTGCTGCTGGGTGAAGCACTTCTCGTGGCGCTGGCAGGATCTCTCTTGCAGGCAGTGTGGAGGGCAACAGCTCTCTTTGCAGCTGTGAACGGATGGGCAGGGAGGGCTAAATGCGAGAGCACAGCTGAACTGACATATGAGAGAGGTAACAGCCTGTGCAGGCTCAGATCTCCATGGGCCAGCAGCCCCCCACAGGCGTGAGGAGAAGGTAAACCAAAGCACGGGCAAGTTCCAGGCTGCATCTCTGCTCTCCTGCTAGTGAGATGCACCAAGGGCCAGGCCAGTGCCAGCATCTAACACTGGTTCACGTTTTTTTTCCTATGGAAGTGGCCAGCTGAAAATAACACTGTAGAATAGATGAAGAACAGGAAACTCCCCACGTGTGCGTTCAGTGAAAAGAAGGTAATTTCAGCAAGTCCAGTTCCCTGCAGAATGCTTCCAGCAGAGGTGATAAGAAGCTCTCCCTTTTGCTGGGAGACTCCTCTAGCTTTTTTCGAGATGCAGACAAAGACATCTCCTGTCTCAGAGAGCATCTCTCAGCTACAGCAGGAACGTGCAGTGCATCAAAACAACCTGCCCCCGCACCACAAACCTCTGCTCTGGTGTCTTGCAAGATGAGTACCGAACTCATGATGTCCTCCCTCCCCCTGTGTCCCCTCAGCCCTGGGCATGCTTATTGACCCAATGCTGGGCAGGTGGCACCTGCACTCCCAGAGTGCTGTCAGACCCCAGCTGGATGGCAACTAAATGGGCTCTTTTGGCCACTGTTGAGAGCCTCTGGACACACCACCTTTCTTGCACTTGTTGCTTTGCACTGGAATTTCTGTGTCTGCACAAAAGGAGCCTCAGCCACACAGTAGCACCTGATATTGTGGCTGCTGGTGAGAGGGAGGCTCCGAATGCTGCAGCATTCTGATATCTGTCCCTTTACAGTACTTCATAAATTTAGGTTGGGAATATTTGTTTTAACAGCAGGACCCATTTAGCACATTCGAATATCTCCTGCTGAAGTGACAGGTTTAACATTTTCCTTTAACCAGTACAGACTGTGCCACCCCTGGGTAATGTGTGAACAAATCACATTGTTAGCGCTGCGCAATAAACCACTTTTTATCTCGTGCTGGGAGAAGTCATGGAGGCCTCACTGAGATCACACTGGCTCTGAAAGCCTGGGGGCAGGCTTGAAACAGGCTGATGTTGGCTGTCCAGCACTGTGCACAAAGGCTGAGCCTCCAGGAGGGAGCTAAACTTCTGCTTGCTAGGCTTCAAACCTGTTACTTCCCAGGGAATGTGGGCATCCCACAGACCCCTACCACCCATGCCTGCTCTGCATCCTGCTTCTTATGATGTGGGCATCCCAGATTTTGCTCTGAGCCCACTTGCTGCCCTCAGGGGATCACAGACACCCCCAGCAGCATGATGCTCACTGAGAACCTGTCTGGGGCAGGAGCATATGCCCTGTGACCCTCGGCCCACCTTCATCTGGAGCTGTGCTGCAAGTGATGCTTCTTGCATGTCCCTGTGGTGGCCTGGCACTGTAAATTACCTCTAACTGCTGTCACCTGTAGAAAGGAACAAATAAATCTCTTTGGCCAGGCAGGTTGCTGTAGAAGTTCAAAGCCATTTTGCAGCTCCACAGGTCAAAGGTTCTGCTATGGGAAGGAGAGGACAGAACTTGTTGGTGCCCTGTAGCTGCACTAACGCCATATGTATCAATTTGCACTGACCCTAAAAGCTATGGGGTGACTTTGCTGTTTAAGGAGAGGTTTTTAATGTTCTTCACATGCTTTAGCATACTTAATGGCTAATTAGGCTAATGACGAGTTTTGAGTTGCATATAGCTTCCATATAAATGCTTAGCCTGTTCCTTGGGACCGAGGCCATTAGGCAGGCTTGGAAAAGGAGGAGGTGCACACATGCTGAAAGGAGCTGGAGATGAGATGTTCTGTCAGGCAGTACTGGTGAGTCCTCTGACCAGGAGAGCTTTGCAGGTGATGGATCCCAAGAAAGTGGCTGAGGCCAAGCAAATCAAATAGATAAACATAAAGGGAGGCTGTTACCTGCCCTTTGAGAGGCAGGGGGGGGAAGAAATGAGTGTGGGGGACCAGCAAGGGAAAAAATGCAGGACACAGAGCCTGGGAGAGGGTGGCTGGGGGGAGGAGCCATGGTGGCTTTATTTCCTGCTGAAAGACCCCTTGGATAAAGCTGTGCTCTGCACCAAGGCTGTTTCTGGGGTATTTAACCCAGGCTGCTCACTGGCATCTGTGCACAGCCAGCCACAGGCTGTGACCCAGATCCAGCCAGGTGAGTGACCCAGCAGCCTGTGTTTCTGTCCTGCTGCTCTCCTGGCCCTACCAAAGGGACTCTGCAAACCCTGTCCCTGCAGACCCTGGAGGTCCTTTGTTTGGCCATCTGCCTTGGGATGCTCAGGGAAGGACTGAGCTGGTGTGTCTGCTAAAAGTACATGACACACTGCTTCCAGGTCTGCTGCCAGCATGATTTTTTTCTTCACATAGTAAAAGAGAGGAGGAACTGGTGCACTGTAATGATTTTCCTTTCCTTAGGCTTGGCTGATCATTGATACTGGCTCAAATACAGGAAAGCACAACAATAAGGAGCGTCAGAGGCAGGCTCTCAGGAAAGAAAGCCTTTTATCTCCAAACCAGGCCTGGCTGCATGGCAGTAAGGCTCAGAGAGCCTGCTGTTTCTGCACTGGACACATAAGAAAATGGAGCAGCACAAGAAGGCTGTGAATATACTGGAGTGAGTCCAGTGGAGGTCAGCAAGACTTTGAGGTGGACAGAGCACATGACAGGTGAGGAGAGGCCAAAGGCACGGTGTCTGCTCAGAGGAGAAGGCTCAGGGGATGCTACTGCTGGCTGCAACTACAAAATGGGAAGGTTCTTGAGAGACCAGATGGATGCCACACAAAGAAATTCAGAGTAAAGCTTCCCAAGGAAAAGACCCAAAGGAAATGCAATGCTTCCCATCATTCCCATACCTCTGTGCTGGCACAGTACCTCACAGAGATTTTTGTTTCTTTGCATCCATTTCTTCTGTTGCAGTCTCTCCCTCTTTAAATAGCACTCCCACCAGCCACCAGGTAGAAAGGTGAGTTATGTTTGGCTTATGTAGCTGCCATCTTGCATTTCAATGAACTATACTTCTGTCATGAATCATGTGCCCGACCCCTCTCTCAACCATTGCTCAGCTACAACTTCTCTACTGCAAAAAAAAAAGTAGAAGAGTAGACACAGCACTTTGTCCTGGTCAGGAATAAGAAGCTCCCAGCTTCCAGCTGGCACTTGGGTGAGAGCATAGGTTAGCCCCAAACTTTTCTTAGAAGTTTATCCCTCTAAAAATATCCCAGTCATGATTCAATGGGGTATTGATCATAGAGGCTTTATTAATGATGGAGGACTGTTCTGATCAGCCAGATAGCAAACGGAGTGTAATTCTTCTAAAGTGCTGTGCAGTTGTGGATGAAGACAGTGTCAGGGTGCATGTCAGTGCTCATGAGGAGTTTAATGCTGTGCACAAATGGACTGGCAAGATCCTTAGATGAATAAAAAGGAAAAAGCTAAGCAGAGAGGCTTAGCTTACCAGCTAAGGCTGGTATTGGCACTTACTGATTTGTCTGCACATCTAAAAGCACATGTAGAAAAAAACAGGAGAGGAGTCATCTCTAAAAGTCACTTTAGACGGAGAAATGTAATGGTTTCAACCCATTTAGTTTGTCTTGAAGATTGAGATGGTTTGAACGCAATTTTGTAAGAATCTATGTGAGGAGATTATACTTCCAAGTCTATTTGTTTAAAGGTCTGTTTATATACAGAGCTTTTAAAGCAGGCAAAATCATTAAAAATATTGACAGGGTGTCCCCTAATGTTTTTTATGCAGGGAGTGTAATTGACCCTCAGATGCTCCACCACAACTCACTCCAGTCTAGATGTTCCATCATGGGGCATTTCAAAGCCAGATTTTGATGACTCTCTAAAGAGACTGGGTATAGCTGGGACAAACTGTCCAAAACAAGCTATGATGCTATAGGGGGTCTGAACAATGTCCTCTTCTGGGTCTCTTGGAGCAGGTGCCTTTCTGTGGAGAAGAACGTCTATGGATGGCTGGGGACTGTCCCCACACTTTGCCAAGGACTGGGCTCGTTGCACACCAGCCTCCAGCTGAAGTGTTGAAGAGGGAGAACAGGCAGTGGCTGATGCCCCAGGAGATGCACCAGTTCAGGACACCCAGCCTTGCATCTGCACACTGAGCCTACCAAGGACATCAGGAAGAACACAGGCTCTGTGTTTCCCCCCTCATCTCCTTTTCTCTTTATCTTCCCCTGCCTTGTTGCTGGGTAACTCTGTTTGCCCAGCATGGAAGGACTCTGGTTTTCAGAAAAATTCAAAACCAAAGCCTTTCTTCTTCAAACATAAGAAATGATTAATCAGAAACTTTGGTTTTTTTGGTTTAGATTTTTTATGCAACTACAGCCAGTAGGAAAAACAAAAAAAGGAATAGGCTTAAAAATTTTGACAACACACATGAAGAGATCTGTTTGTTGCTCTTGGCTAACTTCATCTTAAAACCAAACCTGACTTTGAGGTCTCAAGGCTGTCATAGGTGTGGTAGCACTTAAGAGAAGCAGAGTGAGCACTTGATGTGGTGTACAGGGGAGAGTCCTACCCCTGCCCAAGCAGAGTCCTTGCCCTGTTTTCAGACCACAGGCTGATTTTCCCCTCAAACACAACAGATTTCTGCTGCTCCTCCTGCAGCGTTTGCAAACTCCCAGAAGTTTCTCTGTGTTGAACACCAAGTCCTCCACAACACCAGGGAAAGCTTCAACTTCTCTCTTCTTTCATGGCACAGAGCCTGCTCATGGGTCTTACTGCAGGCTTAAAGTCAGCTTGAAAAATGTAAGACCTCCTAGAGCTTTCTGTGAGAATAGGTCACCTCTCTGCAGGGATGGTTATGGGAGCCAGCAGCGCCTCTGCCTCGCACGCTGCCTTCAGGGACCTGGGTTTTCCCCTGAGAGATCTTTCTTTCCCGAGTGCAGATCAGATTAAACTGTTATCTCCATCTAAAATGCAATGGATTTCTCTTCTGCCTGCCGCAGCCCACGTCAGAAGCAGATATTATACCACAACACAGCCTGTGAAACGTTAATCAGACACATACCGGGAAATGCTTAGAATAATGAGCTGAAAAAAAGCTCTGAAATTCATTCCCTGTGGCAAAGGGGAAGCTGGAGGGAAAACAGTTTGCTGTGGTCCAGGAAGGTGCTGCATTTCTCAAAAAGAGAGATGTGAAGCAGTCCTAAGGCTATCTTCTGAAAATTACTTAGCACACACTAAATCAGGTAAAATGGGTATGACAGGATTTTTCATAATGCAGTGGGTCACTGCCCAGCTTTTATTTGTGTGTATAAATAAGACAGTGTAGGGAAGAGTGCATAAATAAGAGTGAAGAATTCGTAAGTGACAATGTTATGGATTATTTGAGATACTCAAAATAATCAAAGTATAATAAAGAAATATTTATTAGTATACAATTAAAAATTA
>JAWWES010000006.1:29856655-29884976 GCA_035583135.1 Lophotriccus pileatus | reverse complement strand
TGTTTCCTTGTAAAGAAATGTTTTTTATGTAATTATAACCAGTTACTTATACAAAGTTTTAATTCAACCTATTACAACAAGAACACAGCTCTGCGTCTTACCCCGGGAAGCATCACAACATCCAGGCTGCAAGGAATTTGCAGTGGTGACTGCCCCAAGCTTTAGGGTGCATTCTCTTCCTCTTCTCCCTCTGCTCCTTCTGCTTTAAAAGCTGTTCCCTGCCCAACCTGCACTCCCACCACCAGGCCATGTCCAGGCTTCAGTGCAGTGTTCATCAAAGAGCGGGCTGTTGATGGACACAGCCTCACTGATCTCATGCAAACTCTGGTGAGAAATACATAATGCATGGGCTTGGACACAGCAAGCTCTATCGCTGCTTCTTCCCCAGGATATTTTAAAGCCTCTTTTTGGCTGTATGGGACCTTGGGTAGGGTCAGGCATAGCTGGATTTGCTGGCTTCCACCAGCTGCGGATGTCTTCCTTGATGTTCGTAGGAGTCCTTGTATTTTCCCACCCACATGATGCTTGGCTTCATCTTCTGCCTCCAAGGCCAAGCAGCATGAAATTTATTGCCTCTCCCTGCAGGGAGAAAAGCACCAAAGGGATGTGTGATTGGCATCAATGCATATAAATCACAAAATCATTTCATCTTGATGCTGATATTAGCAGATGCCTCGTCCAAAATTCTTCACAGAGGGTCTCCAAGGGATGACTTCTCCTATGTATGCCAAAGCCTGGACTGCAACGAGTTCCACCAAATAAAGATTAAAACCTGAGTGAAATGAAAGGCAGCTTTTTTTCTCAATATCTAATGTTTTAAAGGGCTGGTTTTGGTCAGTCCCCACCAGTGGGGGAAGGATGGAGGCCAGGTGAGCTGGAATTCCTCCTCCATCCACCCTGCTCTCCTGGCCTGACAGGGATTTATATCACTCCTCCCCCTGGGATTTACTCCTTTGAGCAGCTGCCCTGGCTTTTTGCTGCAGCACAATCATGCTTGATTAGTTCCTGGAAATACAGAGCATTATTTCCACTGCAATTTATTACAGTCACTGAGACATAAACTCAGGAGGAAGGGAACAAGAGGATACTGCAGGTAAAGGTTTTCAGAAGGCAAAGGAAAAAAAGACAGGGAAAAATCAAACCCTTGCCGTCTAATTGCTTAGAAAAGCTTATTGTAAGGTAATGCTGTTGAGGAGCCATGCCAGCCTGGAGAGCCATTGTCAGGGACACTGCTGGGAGGCAGTCCTGAAGGAAAGAAATTAGATAGCAGAGCCAAAACGCGGGGGGGGGGGGGAGGACAAGCAGGGCACAGCAGTGGGTGCTGAGAAAGGGCTGACAGGAGAAGAGCTAATTGCACATGTAGTGGGTTTAGCCACTGCCTTTGCTCTCACAGGATATGCTGCCCTTTGCACCCCCTTGGAGACAGGTTGAGAGGAGATGTACTGCTGAATATCAAAAATCAATGCGTCTGTTGGTATACAGAGAATTACTGACAGGTATTATGTGCCAAGACTGTCAGAAAATGAAACAAAATATGCCAAGAGCTGAAGATTCCTGTGGCAGCTCCAAGATACCCACCTGGGACCACATGCCCACCCCAGAAGCAGCATCCCACCTTGGCAGCACCGTGTTTGCAAGGATAAATTGCATGGATTCCTGCTAGAGCAGCAGAAGCAGTCCTTCACTGGGAGGAGGAGGCACTTCACTGGCACTTTGTTAAATTCAAACTGAAACCAGGCTGTGGGTGGTTGCTTGAATCCTTGCCAGTGGGAAAGAAGCTGGAAAAAATAAAATTATTGCCTTAACGAATGACCTTTTTCTCTTGGGTTTATCGTGATTTTCAATGCTGTTCTTGATCTGCCAAAAAAGACAAAATTAAAGGAAAATTCATTTAATTAAAACACATCTGAAAAAGAAAATGTAATGGTCAGAAATAATGACAGTGCAAATGTCCAACACAATTCATTTTGCAAAGCCAGGAGGTGAATGGTCCCTCTGCAGTCCCTGTAAAAATTCTGCAAATGGAGAGACACCCAAATGAGGGAACTCCAGGAACAAACTGAGCCTATTTTGGCATGCTTTGCAAGTTAGTTATGCCTGTGTGGAAGAGAAAAACAGTTGGGACATCAGGGGAACATTTTAGTTGTGCATTTTCAGCAGACATAGCCTGTGTCATGCTGGCCATCCCACTGGGAGCCAGAAGAGCACTTCCATACTCCAAACCCATCTTCTCCAGAGGGTCCAGCCATCTGTGAGCAGCTTCTAACACGTGTGATGAGGATGGAGATGCCAATGGAGTAAATCCCACGCTCAGCCAAGATATCGACACGTGTCAATGACATACCTTCAATGTCTCAGTGGGCTGAACCATCCCCAGGTGCCAAGAGCCTGGGTACGAGGTTCAGCCTGCATGGAAAGGCTGTGTGCAAATGGGAAAAGCAAGGTGGGGTGAGCGATGCCCACCCACACTGATGGTCACAGTGCCCTCTGGCAAGGGGCATCAGAGTCAGGTGTGCACAGCAGTAATTCCACTGGCCTGTGGCACCCCAGGGCTCAGGGTTCCTGATGGAGGCAAAATCTTTTGAGCCATCTATCTGAACAGTAAGGAAGCAGATGTGGCCAGACAGAGCCTGATAGAGCAATAGGGCTGGTGTTGTAGAGTTGGCAATGGATGATGAATTTAACGGTGTGCCCAAACCCCACGGGAGAAGCTGCTCTGCTTCAGAGAAGATGAGCCTTGACACGGGTCTCTAACCAGGCCAGGCAAAACACCACAGTGAGAAATGCAGTCAGAGAGGGTCCTGCTAATGTCAGCATCTCACCAGGAAGACACTGCCAAAGGCAATGGGGCTGATAGGCCTGAAAAGCCCAGGGGATTGTGGAGCCCAGCAGAGTCCAGGCACCTCGCAGGACTGGCAGGGAAGGCAGACAAGACCAGGCTGTGGGCAGGGTCTGGCATCAGCTGGAAGCATCCACAAGTCGCTAGGATGATGCTTCCCTTGGGTTTCGAGCTTGGCAGGACAGATGGCTCCGCATCTGCAGCCAAAACTCATTTATCCTGAGAGCTGAGCTCAGGCCCTCTGTGAATAACCCAGCCTGCAGATAACGTCTCATGCCCTATGAAGGGCCAAGGCTGATTTACATACTCCTTTATAAATTTAGTAACTTAGAGTTAACAAGAGCAAACAGGCTCAAACCATAAACACGGGCAAGTGGGTGACAGGTCTCTCCTCCCTCCACAGAAGCAGAAGTATCTTGTGAATGCAATATTACCTGAAATGAGATTTTCTGTAGTTGAAAGGTTTTGCAATTGGGGATGCACTTGAGGATCCAGCTCAGAGCTCCGTGGTGCTGCCCCTCTGACCCTCAGGGGGGATGTCTCCAGCATAAACAGCACCCGGAGGATGCCCAGGGAGGGCTACAGAGGTGTTCTTTGCCAAATAACACATAGGCTGTGAAGTTAAGAACACACCAAATAATTCATGAGAAGAAATGTATTATTAAATAACTTCTTATTACTGCCATTCTAATTCCACACTGTTAATTTCATACCTAATATGCTGTAATGTTCTTGCTGAATCGTATCTTGCTGGTCACAGATTTGAGGGTTTCAACATGCCTGTAGTGTTGGAAGGTAACACCAAATTTAGGGGGCCAGGGCAAGTGCCTCAGGGACAATTTCACCATTCACTTGGCAGTAAAATAAATAATATAGAAAATCCCTTTACCCCTTGGGCAACTTCCAATCACCCAAACTACTGTGCTTCTTTCCTCTTACTGTAAGCAATTACAATACATTTTAACAGAGGGAGCAGTTTGGAAGCCAGAGGGTCAGCGTGCAGGACATGGATCTGTTTGTAAGGAGCCAAACCTTGTCCAGAGGGTCTTGCAGTGCCCGGGTATTCGTGGGAGCAGCCACGCTGCCAGCGATCCTTCATCAGACCTGGGGAGCTGCGTGTGCCGGGCGAGCTGCCACGCTGGGACCTCTCCCAGCAACTCCCCCGTGGTGGGGCTGTGTGCTTTGGCAGCTTCCCCAGCATCCCCGGGGTCTCCAAGGAGTGCTGCTAATGGGCTCCACGTGGGTCCCTGTTGCTGAGTGAAGAAAGGATCATTTCAGGCAAATGGCAGTTTTGCCTGATTTGTGTGAGTTTCCTGGTTCTTTTATGGCAGCCCATAAAATGGATCATCTGTCTTAAAAGACATGGGCAGGTAATCCTGAGGTCTGCCTTGCATACTGGTGCTGGCTGGGGAGCACAGGAGGACCCGAGAGAGATTCCACATCATCAGCCCCATCTGGACCAGATCACTGCTGCATTTTCACCAGCAGACTGAGCTATCTGGGGACTTTTTGGAAAAAGTGCCTGGGCGGGGGGGAAATGTTCCATTCTCCTTAGGAGAGCAGGAGACAGCCACAACTCTATTTTCAGCTGAAGTTTCCAAGGCACTTGTTTGCCAGCACTGCCAACAAAAGCTGTTATCGCATCGGCACTGCTGACAGCTCTGTCTGCAGCTGACTTTCCAGGGGAAGCACCTCGAGAGTGCTGGAGGCAGTGCTGGGGCTTTGTGGAAGGGATATAGCAGTTGCATGCACTTGAAACCTGTTAATCAGCACTTAAGTCCGGGGATGCTGCCCTCCTTTCCCTTCCTGGGACGAAACCTGTCCCTGCTGACTGGTGCCAAGAGGTCAGTGTCCCCTTCAGGTGCTGCCTGCTCTGGAAGCGGTCACTGGCAGCTGGATCCTCACCAGCCATTGGCAGGGTGAGGTTTTGGAGGGTGGCTAGTGCCATGATGATGCAAGCATCCCTGCTCAGCATCACCCTGTGAGCCTGTCACGTCAGCTAGGTCTAAAGCGCTGTATTTGTACCTGATCTTTTTGTCATGCCTGGGATGTGCAAGCTCTCTGGAGCAGCCCTCTTGAAGACTGTGCTGTTCTATCTGCTGTGCTCCTCTCAGCTAGTCATTAGGTAATTACCTGGGAAGTCAATTGGGCTTGCCTGGATCAATTTATTTACTGCACACCCATCCTGCTGATTTCTCACAGGCCCACAAGCTGTGAAGAGCTGCTCCCAAGTACTGATGCAAGGGGCCAGGATCCTCAGGATCTGCACCACAAGATATTGAGCTGCTCTGATGGAGCGGAAAGCATCATCCCCCACTCTTCGTGCCCTTTTGCAGGGTATCATCTGTTCAGGTGTCTTGTCCTGCCCTTCAGCTGCTGCTGTTACTTCCAGGACCCCCACCTTATGCCCCCCGACTGCCCACTGCCCCATCCAGGCAAGCTCAGGAGGTGACATGCTTCCACCCTGCCAGAAGCCTGGGGCATCCAACCCTGGTCTGGCTGGGATCTCCATCCTCACAGAGACCCAGGGGAGTGAGGGTAAGCTTCTCCTGCAGACAGGGACGTGCACTGAGGGGATGCAAAGCATCCCAATCACATACCTGGGATGTGAAGTTGCATTCAGTTCTGTTTCAACAGCCCTTGTGGCATGATGGAGGAGGCAACTCAGGGAGCGTCCTGTGAATTTTCCAGCCTCACCGTCAGTCTCCCATCAATTTCCTGAAGTAATGAAGACGTAATTAAATTTTGCAGTGGAAAGGAAGCTTCACCAATGGCAAGAGCATATTGTAACTCCCGACTCATCAGGGGAAATGCTAGGCTCCAAATTAAATGCATTTACTGTTTTGTGTACCCTCACTTAAAATCGTTGTAATGAATCTGGGAATTAATTGTTTGCCCATTTAAAAGTCCCCTCTTGCATTGTGCCATGCTGCCCTCCTCCCAGCTCTCTGTAATTTGATATTCCAGTTAGAAAACAAATTGGCATTCATTGGAAAATCAATCTTTTCATTGTTTAACTCTCATTTCTCTGGGGAATGTGTGGGAATGGAATTACATCCTCTGATACGAACCTTCTCTGAATGCCTAATTGTGGCTGGGGAGCAGGGAGGCTGCCCACATCCCGGGAGCCGCCGGGACCCCGCACTGGCAGCATCCACGGTGCTGCCTAAGGAGGAGCACAGCCTTGCGGGAGAATATCAGCCAGTTGCCTCAGTAATGAGCCCAATAATATAGCCTGTCATTTATTAGGTGAGATAAAATGGAAAGTGCTGGTTATGGCGGGGGAGATGCCAGCAAACAATGCAAAGAAAAGCCTGAAGACACACTGCCTTGTGTTTGTCAGGGCTGGGGAGGGGAAGAAGCAGCAAAATACATCCTTTTCCGTGGGTTTAAGAAGATCTCAGCTCCTGTGTTTCCTCTTCCTGACAGGCCACTGCTCCTGACCAGGGTCCCCAGGGAAGGGGACTGGCAGGTCCCCAGGGTGATCTCACAGCCTGCACCAGCCATCCCCTTTGCAGAAGTACAGAGCAGTACCCGTTAAAGGCTTCACTTTTTCCTTATAAGTGGGCAGTATCTAAGCACACAAGGCAGCTGGTCTGGCAGTGATCCTTTTGCTTCCCATGGAGACACTTACTGCTGGAATAAACTGCTATTTTTATGGGTAACATTGGTTGTCTTTTACACTTACTACAGGAAAATGAATAGCTACTTTTATGCAAAAAGGTTTTACTGCGATATCAGAGAGTACTAATGAATATACAGAACCAAATTATATGGTACCCCATGAGTCAAAACTCCCGGACAGAGATTTACAGCAAAAGGAGTGGCAGGCAAAGATAAAAGCTTGCAGCCAAAGCTGGTCATATAATTAATACTGGGGACAATAAATTTCTGAAAAATTGAGCTGTCAGTCCCTTTCATCCGGACTCCCAGCTCCATTTCAAAGCTAAATAACTTGTAGTCCCAAGGAGTTAATGCACCAGATAAAGCACCACAGTAAAAGCAGCTTCTGCATTTGCAAGTGTCAAGGTTTCCTCTGACTCACCGTGTGCCTGCTAGGATTCACTGGGAGCCCCTGAAACATCACCCCCTGCCAGGGCACAGGCAGCAAAGGGGCTCTCTGCCCACCTACTAGAGGTGCAAACCTCTCCCAGCAGCTTTCCCTCCACCAAAGAGAAAGGTTCCATCACTTGGCCCCATGGGGCAGCACTGCATTATCTGTGAGCCTGGGGCACACATTTGTCCCCTGACTCAGCTGTCACTTGCTCACTTGATTTTCCTCTTCCCCTCCCTCTCTCCCTTCACAAATTAGCAACAAACAAGTTCCAGCTTGTACTAATTAGTTGTTTAAAAGTATGCAAAGAGAAGGTTATGTGGAGACCTCATAGCAACCTGAAGGGAGCCCACAAGGAAGCCAAAGAGGGACTCTTCATCGGGAACTGTAGTGACAGGACAAGGAGTAATGAGCTCAAACTGAACCAGGGAACATTTAAATTAAATATGCAGAGGAAATTCTTGACTGTGAGGGTGGTGAGGCACTGGCACAGGTTGCCCAGAGGAGCTGTGGTTGCCCCATCCCTGGAAGTGTTCGAGGCCAGGTGGGGCTTTGAGCAACCTCGTCTCTGTGGGAGGTGTCCCTGCCTGGCAAGGGTGTGAGAACTAGATGATCTTTAAGGTCCCTTGCAAACCAAGCTGTTCTATGAGTCTGTGATTGTGTTTCAAGGGACTGTTTGGACCACTGCCTGGCAGCCACCCCGCAGCCACCCACGGCACGCACTGGTATCTCCGGGGGCAACCAGCCCACCACAGTGGGGTCTGCCTCTTTCCTCCTAACAGCCCTGGCAGGCCAGGAGGGAAGACTAAGGGTCCCCAAAATTGGGTGTACAAGGTGCAGTCACGCTGCTGGCATCCTTTGGTCCCCCCATAGCCAGACTGCCCCTCATCCCCTTCAGCCCCACAGTGCGTTTGGCACAGGGGGCACTGGCAGCGGTGCTGTGAAAGACAGAGTGTCACCCTCTGCAGCCCCGTAATCACATTCCCTCTCTCTTCTGTTATTCTCACTTAGCAACACTATATGAGCATCTTTGTCAGGCACATATTAGGAACCATTCGTCATAAAAAATTAAGGGCTATGGAAATAAAGTGACCTCTCCAAGGGCTTCAATTACACTGTAAGGTAATTGTGTCTTCGCCAGGCCTCCATCAGGGTGTTTGGGAGTCTTCAGCAACAATTTATGTATTTATTACAGTTTAAGTATCCTTAGCCCTCAGCTCTTTCCAGTAATGAAAATATATAACGCAAACCCCAGCAAATACAGGCTGAGCCGTGTGTAAAATATGATGGCAATGCTCTCGGCCATCACAGCACAGAGAGAAGCGCCTGTAACCTCCAAAACCTCCACGGGCCTCACAGCTGCTCCCCCAACCCCTCCACAGGGCATGAATAGGTTGCAGCATGAGGGGAACTGTGGCAATGCATCGGGGCTAAAACAGTCCAGTCTGGGACTGGTACCAGGGCAAGGTAGAAAGTCTTTCCCAGCAAAAAAAAAAAATACTGATCACTACTTTTCTTGGCAAAAAAAGCCTGCTTGGAACTGGGAGAGAAAGACAAAGCAGAGTTTATTTTATTGAGGAGGGGGGCGGGGGGGTGGTCTGCAAAGCTTTTTTGTGTGTGCAAATCATTTGCAAGGAAGGAGCAGGGAAGGGCTGCAGAGGCTGGTGACAGGCTCAGCTCATTACACACCAGGGGAGCAACCCCAGGGCCAGCTAAGACCTGTCCAACTATAAAGGGAGCTGAGGTTGGAGCTCCTTCTGCCCAGGGATCTGCCACAAGAGTCGGGGCAGCGAGGCTTCAGTTCACCTCTGGGGGGCTGCAGACAAGGATGCAGGTGACCCCCAGCAGCCATGCCCTGATGCTTTCCACATGAGCTGCTGGCTCTGGCCACTGCAGCTCCCTCCCTGGGCAAGGTAGACAACCGTGAAAGGAGAAGAGATGCTGTAAAAAAAACAAGGTAATTTAGGTCCTCCCCCGCCAATCCTCAGCCTTGAAGGAAGCTGAGAACATTGCCAGGGAAAAGTCGTCTGAAGGGCCCAGGCTTTCTTTCCCCCTCAGCTCTGAGAAGCAGGTCTCCTTGGACTGTTCAGCACAGCCAAAATCTGTGCTGAAGACGCAACAGAAAAAAAGAGCCTTGTAAGATGCCACTGGAAAAAAAGAAAGACAAAAAGCTAATTTTTTTTTTCTCTTGTCGGAAAGACACCAAGTCCTACACCTTGGGTGAGAAAGAGATGATTTAACAAGAAAAAGATGTCACTAAATCCCTGGGCTATAAATCATTCTTCTTACAGTCTTGCAGCAAAAACACTTACCAGCCATTCTGTGCAGTATGAGGACAAAATTGCATCAGATTGCATCTGATCAGATGCATCTGCACTAGAATAAACGGGAAAACGGGCCCAGCCACTTGTTTTATAGTTGTAGGAGAATTATACAGCACCTGGGACACATTTCCTGCTCCTGCTGTGTTACAGGCTAATGTCATGAGGACAGTGCAGTTGGCATTACATGTGCCTGGAAGCTTCAAGGACTCCGTGCCGGGGGCACCCTTGAAGGAGGGCATTTCAATAAAAACCTTTTGATAATTCATTCAGGCGGCTTCGTCAGGCAATTTACAATTTCTGGTGGTTTGTTTTTTTATTTTCCTTTTGCAAATTAAAAAAAAAAAAAAAAAAAAAAGACAGAGGCAAAAAAAGAAGCTGTGCTAAAGCAGAAATCAGTGACAGGTCCCTTCTACATGGTCTGGATGGTGATGCTGCGGAGGAACCCCTACTGGGGATGTGTGTGACCAGGGCAAGTGTCAGGAGAGTTTCCAAAGGGTTCACATGAACATTTCTTGATATAGAAACAGTGAAGCCAGATGCAAGAGGATGCTCTATTACTGCATTGATTTAATTGCTAAAGAAGTGGTAATTGCTTGGAAAGTACTGACTCTGGTCTGATTATAGTCAGTAGGAGCAGAGGGCAGCCCCAGACAGCAATACAGCCACTCGATGCTTCAAAAATGCTGAGATAAATCAGGGGAAATTACCACCAAAACTGACTGGGCAGAAAAAAACAATAACTAAATGGCTGTGAGCAGAAAGTGAAAGAGCTCTTTAAGAGGTGTTGTGGAAACAGTGAAGGAAATACTTTAGAAGTTAGCCTGACAGCTGTTGGAAATAAGAAAACAATAGCTGGGAAACAAGGAAGGGAAAGGTGTCTGAAGAAGATGCCATGAGAAGCACAGGATACTGGCATAAGAAGCAAAGTAATAAGAAAATTTTCAACATTGGTATAGATGCCAATGTTCCAAGGAGAATTTAAACAGAGTGAGAAAAGAGACAGCGGATCCTCCTGTGGGCAGGAAAGGCTGGCAGTTTGGAAAAGGCAGGCAGGTGTGATTGAAAGAAAGAGGGCATGCATTTATACCAGCTGAAGGTGATGGATGCTCTCTCTTCTATTTTCACCAAAGAGTCATATTTAAAATTGGCTGACCTACCTAGCTGCCTCTCTGGAGCCTGAAGCGCTGCCTGGGCCACTCCTGCCCTGTGGTTAGTGTCTGAACTAGACCAGAACCACCTTCCCCTACCTGGAGTGCATGAAAACAGATGGAAACTGTGGGGCTGTGGACACCACTGAAGGGTGGATGGCCATGGATATTGTACCTGAGCCACAGTGATGCCACCCTCCTCCTGCCTCCTGTTCCCCGTGTCTTTTGCAGGGCTGATCTCCCATGCTGGTGACGAGAGGCACTGTGTGCCCACCAGTGCCCACAGACTGGGTGGGAGGGGGTGAAAATCAGCATGCCCAGCTGGGAGTTGAGAAGCTTACACCAGGTTTAGGTGTCATGCGTGGTCCTGATACTGACGTGCTGGATCCAAGCTCAGCTTCTGCTTCAAGGGCACATGAAGGCAGCTTTCAGGTCCTGGGTGTAATAAGCAACATTTCCCTGGGGAAATGCCAGCTGTTTCATCTGAGGAGCAGCATCCTTGCCTGGAGAGGCAGGACTTGCTGTGGATATGCTCTTTCTGGAGCATCACTGCTCACCCACCCTTCTCCAGGCTGTTTTGCTCCTCTGAGAGAAGCCACTGTTGTGATAAATGACTGCTCTGTATCTCACTGCCCTTTCTTTCCCACATGGAAACCTTCCGGCAGAAAGCACCACAGACACCCTCTGCCCTGATTTTCAGGTTCATCTAACCATCAAAAAGCAGATCTGCTGCCTATCCCAAGTGCAACCCATGGAGCTGCCAGCACAGCTGAGCACACCCCCCTGCGAACTGCTGAGCATAATCCCCTCTCAGGTTGCCTCCTCTGCCATTGGACCAGAACAACTCAGTCATGTTTTACTTTTGGTTCTGATCTTTCCATTGTGATTCTAAGGAGAGTAGCCATGATGTGGCCTTTGTTTTTGTGAACTCTGACAGTGCCACTGCAGTGAAGGTGTAATTATTGAGGGCTGGACATTAACCTCCATATGAGCCTGGTCTCACTGCTTTTCATTCCTTTGCTTTTATTGATCCTTTTCTTTTTTAACTTGTTTGCACTTCCTCTTTTTAAAGACTTTTAAATTAATGGCCAGCTCAAAGGGAGCATTGCTATTGTAATGAAAAAATACAGTGTTTCGGTGCTGTAACTTCTGGCTGTTTTCTTGGGCCCTTGTTACGTTTGTTTCCTGAAAACCGTTTCATACAATGGTTCCAAACAATATTGTATTAGCCTTAATTTTGACCTTGCTGCAATTTCTAGCAGAAAACTGTTCCATCTCAGAAATGGCCAGATTTACTCTTCAAGCCAATGAAAATAAGTCTGCAAGCTTGAAAAGAAGATGTCAAAAGCAGGCACTAAAGATCACTTTAAACGATAACAGTTGTACTTGAAGCAAAAATAATATACAAAGCTTTCATCTAGCAATTTTCATCCTCAGACAGCAAAGTGCTTTACAACAGAGCTCACTGTCAGCAGCCCTGTTTATAGAGGTGAGCAGAAATATGGCTTTTGCTTTTTTCTCTGTGTTCCTCTATCTACAACCAGCTTGTTAATCAGATTCATCAGCTCTCCTGCTCCCCCTGGACATGGCCGTGCCTTCCTGGCTGAGCAAAGATATCCCCAGTGACCGCCCCACGGGACCTGTGGTGTCCAGCACAAGGGCCAAGGAGAGGTTTGTTCTTGCCTGATTAGCTGAATCCTCCTTTTTGGTTTTTTTTTTTTACCTTCCCATTTAATAAAGAGAGTTGGCTTTAGTCTGAGAGGGACTAACTCAGCTTGGCTTTTCTGAGCCCTGATCTCTCTGGCTGTTCCTGGGGGACTGCACACCATGGCACAGTCTGAGCCAAACTCTGGCCCAGGTCAGGGCAAATCCAGGTGATGGTGCAAACACACCCTTAATGTCCCCAGAGTCATCAGAGCAGCTCTACATGTAAAGAAGATGCATCCTGCAAGAGCAAGTGCCAGGACCAGCATGAACATCTGAGACTCATTTCACCTCTGGGCTGGACATCTCTCAGCTGCCCTGTCAGAAGGTAAAACACTTCATATTGAACAGGGCAGCAGCACTCTGCTGATGGGGCTGAAATAAAAGTCAAAACAGCAATCTTGTGCTGGTTGGGACTGTTTTTTGAGGGGACTTGCGGCTGTGGGCCCTTGCTGCAGCTCCGTGTGCAACACCTCAGAATATTTCCCCTCTGTGGATTAATGTGGTTTGTTAAATAAACCTTTTTTTGGCTCACTTCTATAGTTTTGAAGAGCCTCTTTCTTGTCTTTGTGTCCCCAGGAATGAGGACTAATTGGAATGAAACACTTGCTGCGCAGGCTGAGTTCAAGGAGCCACTGCTGGGAAGTCTCTGCTACCCTGGGGGTGGCTGCTCTTCACCCCAGAAATGCATGCTGTGAAACCCAGTTGCCTTTGGATGACTGATGCCCTGGAAAGCACAGGCAGGGCTTTCCTGCCTCTGTATATGGGTGTGAGGCCCCACGGGGAACAGTGGGGACCCTCCTCACTCCATGCTGCACAGGGAGTGTAGTACCTGTAAATCTCCAATGCTGAACGCCTGCTGCCTGCCCCATGCCTATCAGGCGCTTTCCCTCTGTTCCTGAGCTGAACTGTGTGCTCATTTCAAGTGGTTTTCCTCAGCACTGCTGGGAGTGGGTGGATTTTTCCCAAGCTGAGCGCTGCCCGATAGCACCCTGACACCTACCCACTGGCTTTCCTCATACCTTATTACACCCTTTCTGCAAAGTATCTGATGCATCAGAAATGCTACTGAAATGGCTGCAGAGGGTTGCTATTTAACCTGAGAGCTGGCCAAGAGGCAAGAGGTTGCACCTCTGGCTGGGCTCATGCTGGGCTTTGCCTCTACACCTCCTTACTGCTGTAGAAATGCTGCCACCGCAGAGTTTGCTGCCGAGTAAAGCTCAGCAAGGAAATCATTCCTGCAGGAAGTTTAATTGCAGCCATTAAGCCTTTAATCTAATCGTGGTGTGCATCTCTAAATGGCAAATCTGTCCCTGAAATACAGGCATTCAGCCACATACCTGCTCAGTGCTTCCTTAGCATTGTGTTTACAGCTATTTTTAGTGACCCAAAAGCAGGTAGATCCACACTTTTTTGGACAGAAAATTAATTTTTAAAAAAATAAATAAAAGGCACACACAAAAGCAAACTTATCTATCCTTGAAATAGAAACCCCCAGCTCACATTCCACCAACTTGGAGTCCTGTTTGCAGCTGGCTGTGTCTGTGGTTTTCTGTTGTTTATCCCCCATGGCCTGAGCCCACCTGGGACACAGAGAACCCCCCACCTTGCTGGCTCAGCCCCCTCCCTGCCACTCTGAAGGGCATTCAGCATTAGCAGGGGAGAGGGAAAAGCCTGTTGGTGTACAGGTCTCTGTCCTCTCATCACCACAGCACAGCCCAGCCTGACCCACCTGCTCCCATTTCTATACTTGTGAGAGCAACCTCCCCTAGCTGTGCCACCACCCTCTGTGCAGTCCCACCAACATGCTCATGGATGGTTCCATCAATCTTCAGTCCTAGAGCTCGGGATAAACATGTGCTCCAGACTTTAATATTAATGGGATGTGTTCCATGGTGTTAAAAAGGACCAGTGTGCCTCACCTGGTGGGGCTGGAGAAGAAGTCAGTGGTGACCGGTGTGGGCTTGTTCACCAAAAGAGGTTGCTGGTTGCAAGTCCCTTCTTCAGGGTCCTCGAGGTCTTCACCCACAAGGAAAAGCCCAGGAAATTCCAGCAGAGCCCTTTGGAGATGTGTGACAGGAACGAAGCTTCCCCACCAACAGGGATGGACAGGGATGGATGTCAGAGACCCACCAGCTTCTCCACCCGCCTTACAACCAGGGTTCAGGACTCCCACCTGTGAAGCAGAACAAGCTTTGATTTTTGTCTAGCCAAATTTAAATAAGCTGTCCTGTGAAGAAACTGATGCTTAAAAGTCATAGAAAAACATGGACAAAGTGGGATACCCCCCAAAAGGCTGCTTTAAATAGAGATTTCATTTCATCTGGATGTCTTATTTCAGTAAAATCTTATCTGCAAGTTTCAGGGCTGCCTGGGAAATCTTGCTGCCTCACCAGGGAAAAGGATATTTAAAAAGGATTTAATCTGACAGTCTTATACCGAAAGTGGATTTTTAAGACATAAGCAAAGATTCAAGAGGGAAAGGTTAGTGGGCTGTTGAAAATGCATCTGCATTTAAGCTAATAAAACTTAATCTCTAGTTAGTTATTAACAGACTGAATGTGACGAGCCATGGTGACTTCTGGGCTCAGGTACTGAAGAAAGCAGGCAGATGCTGTGGCAGTGATGGGAAAGGAGTCAGAACCCCCTGTTCAGCACAGACTGCTCCCCAGCCCACTGACCCTCAAACCCCACCAAACCCTGCTAAGCGTGAACAACAGCAGTCTCATGAAAGTAGGCATTAAAGAAGTGTTGGTGGGTATATTTAGACCCCACAGGCAGGAAAAATTCTGACCCAAATTCAAAGCATATTAGACACCAAAGAGCCCATTCCTCCTTCTGTATGTGAGGTCTCACCCTTTCCTTCATCCCACAGGAGGACTCGTGCATCAATTAGTGCTTGGCCCACCCCACAGCCATGAAGTAATTCAATCAAACACATTGGCTCCTTGGCCATAAAGGCTTGCTCCAATTAGCTTCAGCTTTAAAACAGAACAACTAGGATATAAATTGTTTCACAAAGCTCCCACCTATATTTCTCTCCAAATGTTGAAATGACATTTCTGCCGACTGAAAATAGGACCTTGGAAAAGACTCTCTGGATAGTTCATTTGCTGGAAAAGAAGAATTGACAGCCCAATTAATCTCGAAGCCCGTGACTTTTAAACCATGGCTGTCAGTGAAGGCGCTCTGGGATGAGAGCAGGAGAGGCTGGATCAATATCACAAGATGCTGCTGTCCCAGAGACATTCAGCCTCTCCCTGGTGCCTGGCACCATGCCCACTCTGCCCACCATCCCCAAGGACTGTGTGACTTCCAAGGCATCCATGGGCTTCCCTGAGCTCAGACCGGATCCATATCTCTTTGTGCACAGCTGGTGGGACAAGGACCCTTTTCCTGACCCAAATCAGCACCAACCTTGCCTGGCACAGAGCTGAGACGAGTCATGCTGAGCTGAGCCGTGCTGTGCCGCAGAGGCACCACAGAGGCACCAGCACCTTCAGACAAAGCTGCTGTCCCACGCAGGGCACCCACAGCCCACAGCCAGCACAGAAAGAGCCCCAGAATGGAAACACTTTGCTTCCCATTTTCCTTTCCAACGAAGGATCTCACTGTGCAATTGCCTCCCTCCTTCACAACTGATGCTCTCCAGACATTCACCTCATTTTCCCAACGGAGAAGCCGTGACAGCTGCAAGCACAAACACCCTTGGAAAACGACTCAGCACATGCTTGTGGAAGGGCATCCACTGCCACATGGCTCAGCCCCACCAAACAAGTCCACCAAGCCACTGGGCACAGCAGGGGCTTAATCACATATCTGCACCCCAGCATGGATTTAGGGGTGCAGCTGACCCCGCTGTGCCTGGCACCACATCAGCTGCACTTGAGGGATGAGGTGGAGCAAGGTGGCAATGGCTTTGCAGGCAGCTGGATGTGGCTGTGACTTTACTGGGTACAAACCATCCCTGCACCTCCCACACAAATTATAGGATCGACCTTGCAGTCCATTTAGAGCATTAATTACCTTGTTCCTTATGTTGTTGTTATCATTATCTTCTCTACAGATATAGAAACACCTCAGGCTACCAGGTTCTGTTGTGGCAACAGCTTAAATCCTCTCTGACTCCTGCATGGAATCCTTGCCATATAAAAGGCTTCTGTCGAGTATCAATTTCCTAAATTTCCTCGGCCCCATCTCTGAGTGCTAGAGGAAATGGCAGTGCTTTCATGCTTTTTTTTTCTTGTTGCTATCTCCTGATCTGCAGATTGACTACATCATGCCATCTTCTCCTAGTCTTGATCCTGAAGCTGGATCAATGGGATTAAATTCCATCTTTCCTTACAACCTTTCTTCCAACAGGTGACTTGAATAACATGCTGTGATGTCCCTCAGCATCCATCCAAGATGTCCTCTTGCATCTGTTCTGCAGTTGACAGCAGTTTCTAGGCTCAGAGTTGTCCCAGGAGGACAGGATGGTCCAAAACCCGATGGCACAAATGCTGCTTAGGCAGGACTGCTGTGACCTGAGCCATGACAAGTGCCACCGAGAGCTTGGAAATCTCTGGGAGGTGCCCATTTGCCCCTCTCCCTGCCCACAGCCTGTTTCTAACTTCACCAGGAAACAGAATCACAGAATTGTTAGGGTTGGAAGGGTGCTCTGGAAATCATCTTGTCCAACCCCCCTGACAGGGCAGGGTCACCTAGAGCAGGTTACACAGGAACGGGTCCAGGTGGTTTTTGAATGTCTCCAGAGAGAGAGACTCCACAACCTCCCTGGGCAGCTCATTCAAATGGAGCAGCTCATTCCAATGCAGACTGAAAATTCCCACCACAGCCCACACTGCAAGCAAGTCAGCCCTCTGCGCTGCCCCTAACGCGCAGCAAAATTGCTTCTCAACCCCGCGCTAACACAAAGCAGCCATGCATCACTTACCAATATTGAGTTCCTTTATAAAAACATGGTTTTGCTCCGCTCTAATTGCTCCAAATGAAGCAATTGCATTATCTCCCTCCCAGTCATTGTACCTCGCCAGCGGATGCTCTCCACCAGCTCGCGAAGTTTGCCCTCAACATGGATTAGATCTGAATGCTCAGGCAGTGGAAAAGTGTCTGCTCTGCCTGTCATACCTGGCTTGGAAGGATGGATGCAAACAAGCTCTCACAGGTTTCCCAGACTCCTAATGCAGGCTGGAGCCAGGGGCCAGGAACCAACCAGGCTGGGCAGAGGTCCTCTTCCAGCTTCACCAGGGGGTTAACTGAGGAAAGAGAGAGACCAGGCAGACCTTCTCTGTGAAGCAGAGGTGCAGCAACGCTACTTTCCTCACTCTCGGCTCCTAACCAGAGCTTTTGGTGCTGTTTCTGTGTCCTGAGGCTCAGTCTGGCTCTGCTGGCATCCCACAGGTTCTCAAGTACCCAGGAGATACATGGAGTCTTGCAAGCTCTGAACAGCAAGGTGTCACTTCAGTGCTATGCTAGCACTTAGGGAGAAAAGCAGTATAAATGTTCTAATAGAGCTGGCATACTAAAATATGATACAAGTTAGGCCATAACTCACCTGACCTTGTATTTCACATCATCTCTAATGACATTTGTCATTAATAAGCAGCCTGTCACTTCCCTCTGCTCTCAGACTGCTACTGCAGAGCACAGGGCATCCCTCCTTCAGTCATGTAACCCTGAGAGATGCCCCCCTTCCACAGGACACATCGCTGCTCTGGATTTATTCCCCTTCCTGCCATCATCTTCTCATGCACCATTGAGCAGCCAGCGAGGGACAAAGGGACAAAGGACCAAAGGGACTGACACCAGCAGGGCTGGCATTGCTGCTGCAGTGGATTGGAAACCTCTGGACTCTGGCTGGGGGTTGGTTGTTCTCCTGCATACCCCATGCCACAGCTCCTGTGCACACACACACACACACACTCCTGTCTGCCTCAGGAATCTGCCCATTGCCATGGAAACAGTGGTGACATCAGGCACTGCTAACGTTATTCCAATGACTGATTGCTTTACCAACGGTGAGCCAAATTACTGAAACAATTTCCAGGCCCCAGAGATCTGTATTTAACATCCAAGAAGATGCCAAAACATGTCCCTCACCTGCAGGGATTCCGGGCAGGGCTGGAAAAGGACAGCTGGGGACCTTTGTCTGTGCTTGGATGTGTGGCACAGAGGAGCTTTTGAGCTCCAGCCCACTTTTCCTTTGAATCCTAATTGTCTGGGCTTCTTGAGAGCTGTTTTTTTACCTGTTGGAGCTGCCTGGGTAGTGCCTAGACTCTAGTTTAGCGGATATTCCTGTTTTGTCATCTCACAGGGATCTGTGGTACTTGCTGCTGCTGACAGTAGTCTAGCTAGTCGTTTTTCTCTCTTGTTTTGTTTTTCTCCTTACATGCCTTTTCTTCTCTGTGGCTCTTTTGAGTTGAAGGCTCCTAGGATGAGGATCCTATCATCCCACAAAGTGCAGCTCTCCCCAGTTTCCAGAACAATGCTTTGTGCCACCCCTGTGGCCATTCCTGTCTCTGGCTACACAAGTGGAAGCTGCACACATGGCAAGTGCCTGCTTGTTCCTGTCCTTCACAGTAACTGCTTCTTATGCTCCTGCTGTCAGAATCCTTCCCAGCTTTCATACCCAGTCTTGTGTACAGAACCACTTCAAGCGGGGCAGCTGTGACCATCCAGCTCAAAAAGGGATCAACAACCCTACAGTACACTTCAGGACTTGCACCCACAGTTGTCAATGGCATGCTAACCCCAAAGGTGAAGAAGAGAGAGTTCAGTCTCAACAGCAAGACTGAAAGCTGATGTATCACTTGCCCACTACCATAAGGATGGTTCAAGAACCCTTTCTGCCTCTGACAGAACCAGAGAATCACAGAATGGTGGCAGGGACATCTTCCATTAGACCAGGTTACCCAAAGCCCACTCAACCTGGCTTTGAACACTTCCAGGGATGGGGCATCCACAGCTTCTTCAGGCAATCTGTGCCAGGGCCTCACCACACTCACAGTAAACAATTTCTTCCTATTATCTAATCTAACCCTGCCATCTTTCAGTTTAAATCCATTCCCCCTTGTCCTGTCACTACATGCCCTTGACAAATGTCCCTCTCCCTCTTTTTTATAATCCTTTTAGGTACTGGAAGGTCTGATCAACCCGCAGTGAAGTCTGAGACATCCCACAGCACAGTGAGTGTCTGGGCTGGGAGACGCTGGTTATCCCCTCAGAACACAATTTCAGAGAATTCATCAGACTTCAGAACAAAGAAGAACTCTAGGAAGAAGGCACTTTGCCACAAGGGCTGACGTGAGAGGCACTCAAAGAGTTGGCTGTTCAATTATTTTGCTTTGAAATAACAAATACCATAAAAAAGGCCCCAGTCAGAGAGAACTCACAGGACAGGACAATGAAGCTCTTGCTCTCAGCAGCCAGCAGCCATGTGCAGGGCTGACTGCTTGTGGACTCTTCTCTGAATCTGCTGGATCCTGGAGCCACCTGATTAAAAAAAAAAGCAAAAAACACCAAGAAGAAACCAGGCCAGCTCTGTATGTTTATTCATTTAAATATTTTAAATCCTTTCCTTAAGATATGTGATAGCTTATTGCATCAGCAATTTATAACTCCTGGCTCCCTACAGCATCCTAACTGTTTATGGCTCTGTGTTATTTACTGCCTGACACTGAAATAAGAAACATTATGAAAATTTGTTAAGGAGTTATTCAGGCACCCTGGATGCAGTGCAGCAGCATTTATACCTCTGTGATGCATCCAACCCTCCACTGCCCAACCTGCAGGCGGGGCAGCAGCGCTCCCTCCCTCCCGCCCTCCCTGGAGCTCCCTTGCTCCTACCGCCTCCTCCTCCAAGCCCTCCAGGATGGCGAAGCAGGCACTGAGTGGGCATGATCATCTTCATGAGTGGCAGACACTGATTTCAGCCCGTGCCGCTCCAGGAATCGGTAATTACATCAGGAGCCACCACTAAGGCAGAGCCATTTCTCCCTGTGCCTGAGACCTCGGGGACATCCAGCCATGGGGGAAGGACGGGTGGTGCACCAGTATGCAGGAATTATCCAGCACGTTCTTACAGGGCTCCATGAATAAAATACGTTTAGAACAGCGGCCCTACTCATAGATCCCCATCCCTCACAAAATGTCAGACTCTCCTGGAGTGACATACTTCAAGAACAGACGTCTTTTTCTTTTTTCACCGACAGACAAAAAAAATTGTGTTTCTCCTTTTTTTTTTTTTTTCTTTTCTTTTCCTCCTTTTCCACACAAAAGTGCACTTTCCCACGCTAGGCAGGCAGGTTTCCCCGTGGGCTGCCGGGGGCTCTGGCTGCAGCCGGGGCGATCCGCGGCGGGGAAGGGGAGCCCGCATCAGCTCATCCCCATTAACAGACTCATTTAGGCAGCCGTCCCCCGCAGCGCCCATTAACGCACATGAGAGAGTGCCCGGAGGTGAGAGCTTCACTAATCAAATGTGCTATTAAGATCCTAATCCATTTCATTAGCCCATTTCATTTGACACTTAGTGAGGCTCAGAGATGCCCTGTGCAACAGGGCTGAAGGCACACGGCCTCTCCTGTGGAAAAATAATCCTTTTTATTAGACCCATAACTCCCTTTTATCCTTTATTAGTTTATCTCTCAAGCAGAAGGGTTCTGGAGATGTGCAGCTGTGGCAAAGATGCCATAGATTTTCCGTTCATGTGGGAGCATGTTATCACAGGGAGTGTAAGGTTGGGAGGGGTCCACAGGCAGTAGCAATATCCAAAAAAAAAAAACCAAAAACCAAACCAAAACCCAAACAAAAACAAACCAGAAAAATCACACAAACAAACAAAAACACACAAAAAAATCTGAAAAACAGGCCACCTGATTATTTGATCACATATTACTGGACAGTATTTTGGGGATGTTATCTAGGTGACCCTCCATTGAATACTTTGGCGACTAAAATGATTAAATACTCCGTCCCCATCTGAAATAATTTCGAACTTCTCTCTTCCTTTGATTGGCAGCCAGGCGAGGTCTCCAAGTTCAGCAGAGAGGCAGGATGAGGAATGAAATACAGATTGTTCAGGAGGCTGATAAACCAGAGAGCTGAACCTGCACCAGTAGATCAGGCAGAGAGGCTGACACTGCCTAATTTTCTGAACAGGTTCTTCAAAACAAATGAACATGGTGATGCGTGACTCTGCCTGGGAGCTCTGCGAGACAGTGGGGATTTTGTGCGTGCAGAAAGGTCTTAAGCTATCAGATAAGCAGGTCTTCAGTTATCAAATAAGCATTCCTAAATATATGTACTTCCCACACAGAAACACACTTGAAACTGCATTAAAACTTCATACTATTAAAGAAATGCTCTGCGAAACAATGACTTTGTGAATACAATATTCATCTCAAGGACTAGGTTGTGGCAGTTCTTCGGAAATAGCTGGGGAAAATGCTTACATCTCACCAAAATGTTCCCACTGAGTAAAGCTGAAATGTTCCAACTGCAGGATTAGCAAGCTCCTACCTGAAAGTAGCCTTCTGCCCGGGGCTCCAGGGGTTCTGTGGGAGCAGTCCTGTGTGCCAGCAAGCCTTCCAGGCCATGCACTGTCACCAAAACCTCCTCGAGCTCATCCCAGAGGATTGCTGCTGATGCTCCCTGGCAGGAGAGAGGATATGCTGGCAGCACTCAAGCTGGGTGGCAGCCTGTTCCTCACTGGTTGGTAGGGCATGAAGCAGGTAGAAGCAGCCCTGGAGTACTCTGTACCATCCTCCCCTGGCCACACAGCCCCATTGGCAGAGACCCCAGGTCTGCCCAGCTCACCTTACTCAAGAGAGTGCCATTGCCCCTGGTCCAGGACAGCAGCACACACCCCAGTTTCCATCCCTCAGCAACATGTGAGAGGAGAGAAGGTACAGCCTGGCAACATCCTCCTCCTTGCTTTTTCTCATTGGGATTCCTACTTGAGATGGGTAAACAGGGAGAGGCCTCATTCCCAAATCCAGAGGTGACAATGGAAGGGATAAGCAGCAGTTGGAGCATCTCTTACAGCAGGATTCTTATGGGGACTTGGGTCCTTTTGATAATTTATTAGCATACAGAGTCCCTGCAGCCAAAACAGCAAAATCCCTGTTCCTTGCTCTGTTCTAACCAATTTCTTTCAAGGCAAACAATTTCTGAGCAATAGATGGGGGGGAAAAAAATACTTTAAAAAGCATTTTTACCCTTAGAAATGGAATGCCGTCTGCTCCCTCAGCATGGCCCAGGGCATTTGCCTCCCCCTGAGCAGCCAGCGGCTGAAAACCAGCTCCCACTTGTGCCCACCGGGACCCCCGGGCTGCCACAGGCACTGCTGTGCTCCGTAGGGCTGCTGACAGAAAAACAGAGCTCAAAGCTGAGGGCCACATTGCTGAGCTGCGTCCTGGGTGGCAGGGAGCTGTCAGGGGCTCCAGAGCCACCAGTGCTGCCCTTGGCAGTGCAGCCAAGTGCATGTCTAGTCAGGGCTTGTGTATGAGAGCAGCAGCAACAGAGGATGTAGGCACAAATGCTGAGCTGTAGCTGGAACAGGGGGAAATGTCCCCACCAGCACCGAGGTGCAGGCTCTGTGCACCCCACATTAAATACTCACGACACGACTATGTACCAGGGCAGCACCAGGAAACTTCTGCTCCAGGTTATCTCTTCAAGTGCACAAGAGATTGTTGTTTTAAAAAGCACCATCATCTCCAAGCAAAATTAAACACAGGCGAAGAAAAATCCCCGCTGAGCAGTGAGACCATAAATCACTCCCATCCCTGTCCCCACAGAGGCTGGAGCGCGGCCATGGCTGGTGGGCAGTGGAGCACTCTTGCAGAAAGCGTGCTCTCCAACCCCCTCGGCACTGCAATCTTCTCCCTGGGAAGTTTCACAGCCCGGTGAGCCCATCCCTGTCCCCACTCCTGGGGGAGCAGCAGGGCTGAGCATCCCTGGGGCTGGGCTGGCTGCAGCAGCACATCGCCACAGCACCCCCACAGGGATGGCAGCTCAGGGTGACACTGTCCCTCTCCACTGTAGTCCTTGCCCTTCCCATCCTGCAGCCCCCTCCTTCCCCACAGCACTTACAGTCCAAATCATGACACCTGACTTTCCACCACAACACGAGTTTGTGTTCATCTCAATGCCACGAGCCACCATCCCCCTGTCCAGCCTCGGAGGTGCAGACCCCGAGCGTGTCAATGAAAAGCTCTTCTTGACTTAGCGATATGAATTACAGCATGATATAAAGACCTATTAAAGGCTGCTTCCTAGAACAAATGCTGCCCCCATGGCTAATCAGCAGAATAGTTCCTTCATTGAGAGACAAAATTAATATCACTGTTTGGCAGATGCAACGATGCCGAGCAAATAACTTGCAATTGAGCTTTATTGTTATGACGCCTTTTGCTGCTGGCCTTGGCCTTGGGAGGGTAGCAATGAAAATGGGAGAATACAAATGGAAACCTGTAAGAGCCTGAAATTAATGCATGCCCTGAGCCTGCGGGGGGCCAGGGATTAATAGGGAACACGTGCATGCACAGCACAGGCTGGCCGTGCTGCCTTGTCCCCTGTGGTGGCACCCAGGAGGTGAGGGGACAGGCACACAGCCTTGGCCAGGACATCTCCCCCATCCACCAGGCAGCCCAGACCCTTGGCTGGGGGCATTTTCATTTTGAAAAGGGGTTTTTGAAGAGAGAAGACATTATGTCAGCACCATGAAAGCTATCATTAATCAAGGGTGATAGCCTGGTCTCCTTGCTGGTGGTTAGCATTGAAAAATACATATTAGCATTTTTAATATTAATCAGTATAAACAAAAAAGATATTTTATAAAAATTAATTAGAAAGCTCATTTACTTAGAGGACACTAATTAATTAATATCACATCTTGGGGCACTGAAACATTCATGCAAAATGAACCACCACAGGTTCGTGGGTCACCCACAACCCACAACACACATCGAGGCTCATCCCACGGCTGGGGTGGGACCCTCTTCTCTCAGTTTGGATCAGGGGCTAATCCTGCTCCAGGAGTCACAGACCACCTCATGCCAACAACAGGATGAGCTGTGCTTCAGAGCTCACTGTCAGTTTAAGGCTTCTTCCCACTCCCTGCTGAGCCTGTGACAGAAGTGGGCTTTTTTACGGCATTAATGGTGCAACCTGGACAAGTCATTCCAGGGCCTGATGATGTTGAGGGATGAGGCTGAGCCAGCACAACAGGCAGTGATTTTTGTGCTCACAGAAAACACACAGACTTGTACCTGCCCTTCATCCCTCCCTGACCAGGAGGGCACAGCAGCAGGAGACCAGGGAGCTGGGGGACCCACCAGCTCCCACAATATGCTACATGGCCACTCTGGTTCAACAAGGGATCTTAACATAATAGCACCCCAACAAAAACACCTAACTGCTGCCTTTTCATGGCCAGACACCTCATGCCCTGTGTCCTTCTGGGACCTGGCTGTCAGCACAGCCCCAGCACCCATTTGCTTATGGCCCAGAAAAGCTGCAAATCCCAGGTGGATGACAACAGGCTAGCAGGATTAAGCAAATTCTGCCTCCCCTCCACCCCCCAGCTGCTGGAGATTTTGACAGTTGAGCAGAAAATGACACAGCTTTTTTACCTTGGATTTGTATTTGTAACACAAAGGATACTTCGTGGGTCCTACAAGACAAGCCCAAGGGCAGGCGCAGTCCTGCCGTGCTGGCTTACCCCCCACATCCTGCTCCCTGCTGGCATTTTGGTTGTGCTCCACTGAGCCATTTGGTCTTTCCAGAGGATTTGCAGCTCTGTTCCCTCCAGAGCAGCTGTGGGCTGCTGCAAGGCAAGGGAGGCGTCTTGTGAAACAACCAGGCTGAGTTAATAAGGTCAGATGGGAGAAGGAGAGCATTAGTAGTGACTGAGAGCCTGCTTTGACACTACCCTAGTAAATCCCTTGTTTGCTTGTCTCTGATACAGGCTGCCACGCTCAAATATTTCTTAGCTGTACTTCATCCTAAATCAAAGCATGAGCCACCAAGAGAGCAAGGGCCCCTCCCAGCCCCACTGCCCACCCAGCCCAGGCTGGCTGGGGGGCCATGCCTCTCTCCCTGCTGCCCCTCTCAGCCCCCAGGAGCCACAGGGAGTTGCTTGCCACAGATGCTTGCACTCCCTTTGTTCATTATCTAGATGGACCTGCACGAGGAGTATTTCTTGGTGAGTAGCAGGCTCTCCAGCCCTGCAGAAGGAAGCAAACCAGAAGGACTGGAGACAGACACTAAGATTCATGCTGGGAAATGAGGTGGCACAGTTAACAACAGAGGTACCTGCCTGCAACATCTCCTTAGTGGGACACAAAGATATGGGGATGCTGGGGGATGATGGTGCGACCGGCAAAGATTTGTATGCACAAATCCCATGGGAGCCAGAAGCTGAGGCTGGGACAGGCACCCCCAGCCCAGGCCAGGAGCTTGCACATGAGACTGGATGCTCACACAGTTTCCATGGGCTGCACACCTTTATTTTCCCCGCCTCCCATTTCAGAGGAGCAGGGGAACAAAAGCCCTGAGGGATAGGGATCTGGCCATGGCGTGGCGGCTGTGACGCAGGGTGGGTATGAAGTGTCCGGGAAGATGAGAGTTTTCCCAGCCTAGGGGCAAGACACCATTCCCGAGGGCTTGGGCTGTCAGCTGAGGAGCAGCAGTACTGTCAGACTGCTCCATATGAGCTGTTGGCTCCAGGAGGCGAAGCGTGAGGGTGAAAGACCCGAGGCTCTCACTGCAAGTGGCTGAGGGTCAGAGGAGAGGGAGCTCAACCATCAGGCATGTGTTAACTCCCACTGAGCCTGCACCATGCTGCCACACACACATGCTCACACCAACTGCTAGCAGCTCATCTCCAGCAGGAGCTGGTGGAGGGATCCCACAGGGAACCCAAAACATTCTAGGCTGGAAATCACTACTCCCAGCAGCTCTTATTTTTAAACATAGGTTGCAGCCGTTATTTACCAGCAGGCGCAATGTTGTCGGGAGCGGTGACTGCGGATGCCACGCTCGCCTTTTGCAAAGTAAACCTCCTGTTTTGACTCCAAGCTGATTGATGCTCAGTTATTTGGGGAGGAGTATTTCCAGCTACACAGTGTGAGCCAGAGTTATCAGCCAATTAAGTATTTATGGCCAGTTCCATTTTCCTAGCAAGATGCTTGGAAAGCATCGGTTACATCAGAGCAACAGGTTAAACTGTGCTCTTCTATAAACACCTCCATGCTGGCCTACCAGAACCTGCACATACAAAAGTCCCATAAAAGCTTCTCTTAAGGCTATGCTTGAAAGCAATCCATCACCAGGAAGTGTAGTTTAAACACTGCAGCAGTAACTCAGCCTGTCTTCAATGAAGCATCACCAGAACATGAAGACAAAAGCCAAGTACTCCCAGTTCCACAAGGAGGCTTAGTTGTGAGGGGGTCTTCACATAGACAGGCTGAGCTGGGAGCTGTCACCAGGCAAACATCTGGGACAGCTCTTCACTGCCTGACCCTTGTCAGGAGTACCCCACAACCATGTGCAGCATCTATGCCAGGTACTGATTTAACGCCGCTTTCCTGCTTTTCCAACATGGGCCATCGCCTCTAATATACTCCTCTTTCTCTAACATCACTTAGAAACCCTGCATCCAAACCCAAACTAAACTAACTCCCTTTAGGATGCACCAACAGGGAGAACTTCTGCTATAACTTCTCAAAAAAGCAGAAACCAAACCCAACCCTGTTGCCTGTCTCAGATATTAGGACAACATCACCATGAGCCTTCTCCCACCACTCAGCAACCAACTGCACACAATGTAACACTCACTTGGCTTCCCCAGCAATGCCCACTCTTCTCAGTTCAACTCCATCAACAATTTTAGGGCAGATCCCTGCTTTCACAAGGCAATGTACAAACAGCATGGTGGTATAGCAAAGGACAAAACCCTTAACAGCTCGTGTCTTTCCTTTCAGCCTTTCAGCAGGTTGTTTACAACACTCTCCAATTCCTGCAAAGTAATGCTTAACATTTACGGAGCGTGCAGGAGCCCGTGGATGACATGTACTCCTTGAGTCATCTTCTGCCTGTCACAGCATCTGCCAGAGACCAACCAGTCACTTGGTTCCTGGTTGTCGCACAATTCCCAGGGCAGCCATTCCCCCTTCTGCAGCATCCCCAACTCCTGACACGGGGCCAAGCCTTGGTGACCCAGGGGGCCACTGCAGCCTTTAAAACTGCTGGGCTGTGATGGTGAGTGAGAGAAGTCAGCCTGAACAAGGAAAGTAAAATACTCCAAATGCCACGGTAATAGTATAAGGTGACAAACAGCTGTTTGTTCATAGGTTATATCCCATTAAGTGTGACTGTGGTCATGCAGTTCACTTTCCTGCTCCCACTGCAGCTGGTGTTAATGCAGGGATATTTTTTTTTATGCTTTCAGGTGATATTTATCATATAGTATCTCCCACCAGTACTAGAGAGCCAGCTGATGTCTGCCCAAGCTCATGAGGGCTGGAAAGCATCTGTATTTCAGGTGTATCAATATGCCTCAAAAGCCATCAAAAGTTGTGTGACCAGTCACCGAGGCATGACCACACAACATGACTCTGTGTGTCCAATTCCTGTGATATTAAAAACACAGCCTTCACAGGAAAACCACCCTCCAAAACCCGATGCCTGAGAGTGCCAAGCCGTTATAGTACCTCCTGCTTTGTGCTCTCTATGCTGGTGCTCAGAAGAGGGGCAAAGGAAAGAGGAGGCTGCAGGTATTGGTTTTAAAACCACTGCCAGCTCAAAATGCCCCACTGACCTTCAACAGGGACTGCAGAATAGCTGCTCTGGTTTAAGCTAATTGGTACCTGAAACAAAAGGCAGTGGAAAATTGGTGTCAGAAAATAAAAACTGTGCTTGCCTACGCTCTTAATGCGAGCTGACTGCAGCGTGCAACACCAGCACAGCCCCACAAGTGGGAAGGTGATCTTTTAACCTGCATCAGCTGCAGCCCCTCTAGATGTAGAACAAACAGCTCCAGCTCCCACTGGCTATCCTGACAGCTTCGGTGACTACGTCAGTTCAGCAGCTCATGCTGTCTGTGAGTCACTGTAGGCACTTCTGAACATCACACACACACATACACAGATATACTGAGCACTGCCACACTTGACATCCCACCAGAGAGAAAAATACTTATTCAGGGTCAAGCAAGGCAAAGGCACTGCTAGTTGTGGTCTCTGATGAG